>RJWM01029821.1:0-23924 GCA_004363535.1 Dasyprocta punctata | reverse complement strand
TGAAGAGAAAGGTTTGTGCTGGTACTGTTCAGACAACTGAATGCAGATGTTTTGTTCTCTGGGTGACTGATTTGGGGATGGCAATGTGCAATGTATGGACCATTGTTGTGCCCTGATTGCTGTGTTTTGAAATTTTCTTTTATTATTTTCTCTTTGAAATAAAATGAATTTAAAAAAACATTTTATTAGCTTAAAAGGATAATAGGCATTTTTTCTTGTGCTTTCTCTAAACATTGTGATGTGGTGAAAAAAAATGGACCAAGGATCTGTTCTTTCTCTGGAAAGAATTTTTTTGGTTGTAAGTATAACACTGATCAATCAATTATTTAACTTATAATTAATTCATCCTGAGAAGTAGAGCTTAATTCAAAGTTTGCAAAATGAAAAAGTTGTATGAGACTAGAAATAGCTATTGGAAGATGCTTTGTTGTTGTTAACTTAAAAATCCCATCTGTGTTTTTTAGCATCCCTCTACTTTCAGAAATATTTTTAAAACAAGGCATAGAGCCCATATATTTCAGGGCACTGAGATATGCATTGAGAAAAGAAGCCCTAAAATTTGGAATAACAGATAATTTTAAGACTACCTCAGTAAATTTAAAGTTAAAATTTATTTCATCTTAATTTTTCCTATTAGTACATGTGTGCAGTACATAATTTCCAGTTTACCAGTCCATTATATTCTTAGCATCTCAGTATTTTTTATGGTATCCTCAGACCTAAGAGTTTTATTTATTAAATAGTTCCAAATTTTCTCCAAATTAATTTTCTCCATTATGTAGATCTCAGGAGGAAGTAGAGCAAGGACAAAGAAACAAGAGAAAACTGTGGGGCCAGAGTTGATAAACCAAACAAAGCAACGACAACTAGGTCAAAACATCAGAAGACCAATGGATAAAAGTCATGCTGTCCCCCCAAGGTCCCAAGGCATGCACAAAACCAAAAGTTCACAAGCAATGCCTACCTCCATCCTCATTTGTGATTGTATTGGTTCTTCTAGTAGGCTTTGGTTGCCATGACACTTGCTCTGAAAAACTTGTATGTTTAAAAACTTACTCTCTGACACATGGGCTGAAAGGTACCCATGGGTTCATGACTCCCATTAACCCCCAGTTAAAGTTTCTTCTATAACCCCAGAACCTCAAGAAACCCAGTACCTGCCCCTATTGGGGCAGTGAATTCTTCCCATTGGCCTGCTCCCAACCTACGCAGTGTATTTCTTCTTTCAATAGATCTTACCCCTTGTTACTCCTACTAAGTGTCCTGCCCGATTCGTTTTTCAGGATACCAAGAGAGAAATAATTCCCTTGAAGCTTTCAATACACTAGCACTTGCACAGCTATGAAGTTCCTCCATGATCTTTGCTAAATTCCATCTTATATCCTTGAAATGCCTCTGAAGTCCAAACATATAAATAAGTTTTTTTCCTTTTTTTCCAGGAAATAATAAATTGTGACAGTTAGCTTTTGTTCTTCAGAAAGTCACATTAAGATCTGTATATATCATTTCTCAGAAAGATAAATTTTCTGTTATTATAGCAAGTTCAATATTTGCAAACATGGTTCAAAAATCATTCCAACTTGTTTTTCAATGTTAACCTTAAAAAAGAAAAATACATATTGCTCAAATTATTTCCATCCTCAGGAAAATAGTAAAAGGGGTAAAAAAAAAAAATTTACAGAGAATTATCCTTACAATAGACAAGTTCATCATTTTGAGTGTTTACCCACACAAGTGGGTAGAAGAAAACTTTTGAGAGAATTCACCCTATATGCATTGGACTTAAACTAACTTGATAATATATAAGCATTTTGTCATACTATTATGAATAGAGAATAAAAAGGCAGTAGGATAATTCTTTGAATACCTTCCAGAGCTTCTGATGTCCTGAAATTTCTGTTTCATTGCTTGTCTCAAAAGAACCCAAATAAGGTCTAATCAAGACAAGGGACTTACTCTTGATTTTAGCAAATTCTAATGAGGCCAGCCAGCAAGGGGAATGGGCACATTCCCAAGGCCCTGTTAATGAGGCAGAAAAATACGCAACATAAATTGAATCAAGAGAGGGTAAAATTCAGGGATTCAAAATAGGGCTGTCTAATGGACTGTGCCCATTCCAGCTCTGTTTTCTGTAATGATGTGAGAATGCAGGAACCATGGGGTTCCTTTTTTGATAATAACAAACATTCTTTGCCAGACACTGTTGTGAATTTCTAATCTTTTAAACAGTCCATGCTGTTAGGTATTATTAATATTTTCATTGCAGCTGAGAAAATACATAGAAACTAAGTGCCTTGCCCACACAAATAGTAAATAGGTAAGCTAAAATTAATGCCCAGGCATTCTAAATCCATAAACTATGCTTAAACTCCTCAGAGCAGTTGCCTCAATAGTTGAGGAAGAATTTCCACCCCAAAAGGAGACCCTGCAAATCATCTGACAATAGTAAATTTCTTGGTTCGACCATTAAAAGATGATTTGCTTCCCCGAATGGACTTCAGAAATTTCGTAGCAAGATTCATTAATTCACAAAACTCTTGATATCTGAGTCCATATTATTAACTCCTTAGACAGCAGTCTTCCTTCTTTTCCTCTTCTTCTTCCTGCTTTCTTTGCTGAAAGATAACCCTGACATGTTTCATTACACACAAGATCAGAACACACTATAGCAGAAAGGCCACTGATTCTGCCTGACCTACTGTGTAGCGGCCACATCCAATGGAGTGTTCTTTAGGGTAATATAGCCTGTCTTTGCTTGAACCAAGCGGTCCAGGAAATATTTAAAAAGCAAGCTACTCAAGTCAGACAACACTAAAGAGATTACTCTTATCAGTTTGCCTGAGACTGTCTGGATTTATTCCTACTGTTAGAATGCCATTATAAATGGAACTCACTTTTACTTTCAAAAGTCTTCTGACTGGACTAGGATATTTATGTGCTCACTCTGCATCCTCTACATCATCACATACGTATCCAGGCAGAAACATCGTGTCCTAGCTTCTTTGAGGGATGAGACATTGACTGTATCCTTCAGAAAACTAGGATTCCAAAGTTCTGTGAATTTTCACATTATGATGACCTCAGGAATTCCTGGATTTTGTGACTATTTTTCTCCTTGAAATTTCTTTCAGGGAGTTTCAGGTTTTCTGCAGACCACCTTGGTGTGGTACAGACCAGGCAATGATTAATATTAATAACTGAGAGTTCTTTCTAGGCCTGTATGACTTATGGAGAGACCTGTGGCTGGCTTATGGGCAGGTTAATCCTTAAACCAATGGTCAGAGCTAAGACTGGCAAATAGTCTGTGAAATTCAGGTACCTCAAAGCAAAATAACACAGTGGCTAAGGACTTTGACTCATCTAAATTTCTTCTAGCTCAGTAGTCTAGTTAATAGATAATCAGGTTACTAGTTAATCATGATCTGTTTCTGCATGCTTTTCCAAAAATGCTTTCTCCCTCAGTCCTTGAACCTTGTCTACCTCAGATGTTCACCCCCACCACTTCCTGCAGCCCACCAGCACACTCCCAATCAAGCTGTGCACCTAATAAAGAGCAGGAGCACCGTGTCTCCTGGTCTTAATCCTTCATTTGACTTTGACCATCCTAGTTCCCCTTCTAACTAAAATATATATCTTGTCTGTGTTTTATCCCATCCTCATATCCCTGTGCAGGAGACCTGTGGTCCTAGACCAAAGTCCCAATAAGGTTAAACATAAATCATCCAGAAGTTTTCTCCTATATATCTGCTTGTTTACATCACATACACATAACTATTATTTTGAAAAGTAACATCACTGTTGGCTCTTCTCTTCTTTAGGAAGTCTCCATTAGTATAACAGAAAACCATATAGTCAGACACATATTTGCATCAAAAACAGGTTATTCAAGTGTTATGGTTTGTGTCTGAATGTCCCTGTAAAGCCTCATATGGTTATGGGGGGATGGGTTTTTTGTGGGTGACTGAATCTAGTTTGTGATTGGTTCATGGTTCAATACTGGGATTAAGCATGCTGGGATTAAGGTGGGTGATTGCTGGATCCATTCACTAATTTGATTGGCACTGTCCTAATCCTGGTAGACTGTACATAATATAAGGGACAAGAAGAAACTTGTTTTCTCTATATCTCTCTCCTGTTGCTTTTGCTCTCTTCTGCCACCATGAACATATGTGTCACCCTGCCTTGGAGCCAGCCAATTATGAGCTGAAACCTCTACAAACTGTGAGCTAAATAAACCTTCCCCCCTTTAACTTTGGGTGTTGGTATTTTGTCTCAACAATGAGAAAAGTAGCTAAGACATCATGGAAAGAAGAATCTTTATTAATGGGGAGGAATAATAATAATACACAACTCCTGATTCTAGATCATCAATCACAAGTCTTATAAAGGTAGGTAGGTGGTGTCTCAACAATTGGATCCATTGCTACCGAGCAGTCTTTTGACTTTCAATACTTAGTTTTTTTCAATGTGGGAATCTTTTGCGAAAGATCTTGAAGCATGACTTACCTATACTTCAGGAGATGCCTATTGCTGAAGGAAAGTGGGTTAAACAAAACCTAAGCATTGTCTGCTTCAAAAAATTGATAAAGTTTATATGTACCAGGCACAGTCTTCATCCATAATTTCTTTTACATATCTTTGCACAATATCAACCCCCTTCTCAGCCCAAATCACAAGCAAGTTGAACCTAACAGTAATCTCCATATCTACTTAGGACTTGACCTCTATTCTAGTGGTAATTTGAAGCAAGTGTTGAGTCATCTTCCACCTGGATGTTAACCCAGAGCATTTGTCTGTTGTCTCAGATATTTAAGGAGTAGAAATCATCATTGATTAGCTTGCATCAAAAAGATTTATTTGGGTTTTTTTGTTTTTGTTTTGTTTTGTTTTTTGGTACCAGGGATAGAACTCACAACCTTGCGCCTGCCAGGCAGGTCCTTACACCACTGTGCTAAATCCCTGGCCCTATTTTTTGAGACCGGGTCTCACTATGCAGTTCAGGCTGGCCTTGAACTCATGTTGTAGCCTAGGCTGGTCTTGAATTCACAAGGATCCACCTGCCTAAGCCTCCCAAGTGCTGGGATTAAAGGCGTGCACCACCATGCCTGGCTAAAAAGATTTTTTGTGATTTTGGCAAGTGAATGAAGGTGTCAGACTCTGAACAATGAGTTTAAACTGCATTTGATTAATTTCTGTACTTCTATTGTCTGACACTAGATGGCCCAGAACAAGAGCTGACATTACACCTTGCCAATATGTGCCAGAGAATTAAGAAACCTTTGGCTCTGAAGCTCACACATCTAAATATACCTTTATTGCTAAGTTCAGAAATCCTTCATGGCTCATAACCCCTGCTTTACTTGCCTCACATACACCCTGCCTTAAACTTACCATATTACACTTTGGAGTTTATCCATTCATATTAATTATACCTTCTCTACTGCAATGATTTCCTTTTCAATGTGCAGATAATTCATTTTTTAAAATATCTATTAGAGCAATTCTTTTATACCATGTTATCACTAAGTATTTATTGTAAGGAGGAGTTCAAGTGGCTTGCCAGAAATCTCAGAATGACTCTAAGTATAAAGTAACAGAATGTATTAATTACATAAAGTGAATATTGCATATTAACTATATGTTTCCAGGGAAGAGAGGTTGCCATTTCACCTATTTTTCGTAATGGATCAATACTTTATTTCTAAAATTTGATTTTTTTAGTCTCCATTATGGTTCTTGATACTTATTTTCTATATAATAAACACTTAGCCAAGATATTTTTTCCAGTTTTGCTTCATAGTACACTAATTTTCATGAGAATTTATTCAAACAATGTGCTTCCTACATCTTTCCTCAGGGGTGGACTGCTATTTTCAGGCTGAGTCGGGTGGACCTAGGGCTTCTTCCTCTGCATCAGTCCTGTTACTTAGCAGTGGAAAAGGATGAGAATATATGTTCTGTAAATTCTTGCTAAATAAGTTGCTGCTGTCATTTACTTACTTTTTAGGTCTCACCACAGATGGCAACTCCTACAACAAGAAGGGTGTTAAGAGTAGAGGGCCCACAATAACTGGCAGTTTATTATGGTGTATTCACAACTTATCATGAAACCTGAGCATCTTCCACATAAGGGAATTCTGTTTCAAAAATTTTACTTTGGGATTGGCAGACTGGAAACCTAACTTGCTTTTGCACATTAATATTTAAACATTAAATAAGAACTGGATTCCAAAGAAGTCACTCTGAAATAGAAAAGGCATAGTTGGTTTTGTAAAAGGCTAAGAAAAAGGGTAAGATGTAGGAGAAGCTAAGGAGGAGCTGGAGGGAAAGTGTACTGTGGAACTCAATTCCTTGACCTTGCATCAGAGTAGAACTTTCATGATTTGTTTCTTTGTAGACTGCTGACCAGAGCCCATTGACAGAGTATCACATTGTTGGTATAGAAGGAAACATTCAAAAAAGAAATTACAAAAATGAGCTTCACATTTGTTATTCTTTATTCTTTTCTTTTAAAAACATAAATAGTGGTTACCAGAGGCTGAAGAGACCAAAGAGGGGGAAAGATGCGGAAAAGTTAATCAATGAGTATAAATTACAGTTTAAATAACAGCAAGAAATTTGCCTGTGCTATCAACTGACTAGAGATAACAATAATGTAGTGTATATTTCAGAAAGGTAAAAAACTTTTCACCATATAAACTGACAAATGCTTCTTCTAATTTAAATATTTTTTTAATATTTTATTAATAATAAAAGACAAGACAGAAGAGAATACTCCATACTTGCTACATTGCCCGCTGTAAAGAGATGCTTGGGTTGCTGACCAGAGGCCTGGCCGAATCTACAAAACAAAAGTTGGTTGATGTTCCTTGGTTGCTATCAATTTAGCCAGACCTCCGAAACAGCAGGTTGCTGACAGGGGGACGGGGTGGGGAGTGTTTGTCCCTGGTTCCAAGCCTGCACGCAGGTGCCACTCAGGCTGGGCGGGGCCCCGCGAGGGGCCCTTCTCATTCTCCTCCAGGGTCCTGGGATCAGGACCCCGGAAGGCAGTCCATATTGTGTCCTGATCGGTGCTGCTAATTTAAATACTATTCAGTACCAAATCTTTACTTTGCATCCTATTGATAAGTTTAATTTCTGTTTGTAATATATCACTTAAAATATAATTTAATTTAAATAAAAATAAGTAATACATTTAAAATAGGTAATTAGAATAGTCTTTTACTGCTTTGCTAATAACCATGCTGCTTTAAGATGTGATATACAATTGAAAGAAAAGCTATCTTTCACTCTTAGATGATATAGCCCTTTTCTCTAAATATAAAAATAATTTTCCTTATAAATTATATTTACCTGAACAAATATTTAACATTTATACTGCATTAGTCAACTTTCCTATTGCTGGGAAAAAATATGCCAGATCCACAATTTAAAGGAAAAAATCTTGGCTCAAGATTTGTAGGGATTCAGTCCATAGTTGACTGACTCCAAGGCAGAAACCAAGTGATAGAAAGGCATGGCAGTGGGAAGCTGCTCAGTTCTTAGGAGTCAGGAAGCAGAGATCAAAGGGAAGGCAGGGGAAGAACATATATTTCCAAAGGCACGCCTTCAGCAACACTCTTCCTATCAGGCAGTACATTCTAAAAATAAATTTAGCTATGAATTCATCAATGGATAAATTCACTGATGAGTATAGCATTCTTATGAACGAATCACGTTCCAAAAGCTCCCACCTCCAAACACATGAGATTTCTGGATGAAAATTATGGGGTCAAACCATGACATTCCAGTCCTGGCTCCCAAAAAGGCTCTTGTCCACATCATTATGTAAAATGTATTTAGTCCCTCTCTCAGTGTCATGAAAGTCTTAACAGTTTTAAAAGCACAGAAAAATCCAAGTCCAAAGTCTCCTCTGAATCTCAAGGAAAACTTAGCCCCTATAAAAATAAAAAGAAATTTAAGTACTTCTAACATACATAGCACAGGATAAACATTCCCATTCCAAACAGAGGAATAAGAGGATAGAAAGGAATCAAACCAAAGCATGACTGAAAAAATGGTAGAGCAGACATTAAATCCTATAGTTCCATGTCCAACACCCAGAGCATGTTGGACCAGATGCAAATACAAGAAGTTTTGGACAACCCTACCCCTATGTTGTCACTAATTGTAGCCCACAGAACCATTCTCTTGGGCAGTTTCTGCTCACTGCCTACAGCTTTCTTCAGCAGATGGTCCAGACTGCTTGGTCTCCCAGGGCTTCTCTTGAATTTCCATGATCCCATAACTTGAATTTTGTATGCCTGATAAAACAGAACCACATGGACGATGCCAAAATCTGCCATCAGCTAAAGCAGTAACCTGGCCCCACTGAACCACAGTCATAAAGCCTGCTGAGTACCTCAATGGCTAAACTGCAGAAACATTTCCCTAGGTAAGTTGTAATGATCAGGGTGTCCTGGTCTCTTCATTAAAGCAAAGACTTTAAAAGTAGTTTACCCTGGAAGTGTACACCCTGGAGCCTGTGATGGTAGGGTCTGGTCATTTCCTAAATGCTCTCAAATCATCTTTTCTATTATCCTGATGCAAAGTACTTACTTCCTTTTTAATGCTAATGTTTCAGCAACCCAGATTTCCTCACACACTCCCCCCCACCCCCAGTTTTGCACCAGCTTCTATTTGGGCAAACTGCACTATTTTCAAATCTGTTACCTCTGCTTTTTGTTCCTGAAGCTCACTGTAAATCTGCCCATACAACCAGTAGTATCCCTACTACAGCCTGAGATTTGTGCTACCTTACAGAATTCATTAAGAGAAAAGTTATGTGATTTACAAAGGAACTTCTGAATTTCCATCTTTTAAATACCGAGGACTATTCAAAAAATTTGTGACCTGGAATAATTGTTCATCCAGTTGTCCTTCATGTGTGCAAATACAAGAAGTCTCTCCCCTTTTCATAAGGATCTCAGCACATCTATTACTCTTACATTTTTCTTAAAATGTGTATTAAAGCCTGCAAGGAAAAATACAGTAAGAAAAAAATGATGGGATGATTTCATATCTTCAATATAAATCTCCTCCAAAACAAGGAGGAATGTATAATAAAAAATACACAATGACAAGAAAATGACTTCATTTAACATAGGTCAAAAATAAAATTATGTTATCTAAGTCAATGCCAAAATAATCTTATAAACGATAACTCTCATTCTTCAAACAATAGAAATAGAAGAGTAATGCCTTAATGTAATAAAAGTTAGCCATCCTAAACTGAGAGGGAGCATAATTAATGAAGAAATACATAAAGTATTTCAACCAAGTTCAAGAAAACAAAACAAAGCTAAAACACAAACAGGCACAATGATACTCAAAATCAAAGTGATTAGTAAATATTGTTCTGACAAACTGGGCTAGAAAATAAGACAAAGAAATAAAAAGGCATAAATTTGGAAGAAAATGAAATGTTGACATTTATTTGGAGATGAATTGATTAGTATATTAGAAAATTTAAGAGAAAGATTATTAGAACTAACAGGAATATTTATTAAATGCCCCATTTAAAAGAAATATACAAAACAAATTCTCTCTCTTTTTCTGTCTCATGTGTGTGTATGTAACACTATTTTTTTCTATGCCAGTTCTAGACAGTCTGCACTAAAAGTAACAGAATTATAAAATCTGATTTCAAACTCCTAACACATGATTCTAAACCTATCTCTTAATTATTATAACCTCTATCTATCTACATGCATGAGAAACAGTAGAGGAAGTCAAAGGAGTAAAATTGTTGCCCCCAGTATTAATAAACCCATAAAACTGAGAAGAAAAGATATATATATATATACATATATATATGCACATGAAACCATTCAAGCTTGGAATTAATTCTACATATCTTATGTAAAACCAATACTAGTAAGAGGGGCTTAGTCTGCCTGAGTAGTCAAATGAATTGTAAATGTTTTTATCCTCAACTATGACTGCTGACCAAAAAGATCTTGTTTAGTTGATGGCAGAAAATAGAGGGATAACTTATTTCAAGATATAAAGTAAATATGTGCAACTTTTTATCAAGTAAAAGTCAATCAAGCTCATCCAAACAATTCAGAAGTGAGAGCTTTTCCATATAAAAAAGGAATACATCCCCTTTGAATAACTACCCTTTGAAAAACTTTCATTACACAATTTTCATTCTATGCAAAGTGTTTATACCACGTAAATAAAACCAGACTCAGATAATTGTTTTCTGAGTATTCTGAGATGCTTCAGAGAAACAAGTCACTAAATATTGCCTAAAAATAGTGAAAGTCTATTAAAAAATGACTACAAATTTATTTTAAGTATTTTACAATACTTGGCAGCAGGGGCCTGAAAGGAAAAGGGAGAACAGTTCAAGAGTTATAAGTGCCATCTGATCCAGCAACCTTAGGAATTAGTCTGAGGATAGTTCTTTTTCACAATGATTTAGGGACATAAAGCATATCACTTTTATACACTGAGTGAAACTGGCATGACTCTCAATATTTTATTAATGAAATGTGAGCACATCACATTCCAAGTACTGCTTTTTAGAAATGGTGCCGCTGTGTTAAATCTTTCAGCAAGTTACCTGGCAGACATCAGAGTGGAGCACAAGCAGTGACTATTGTTTCACATTATTTTCATTGTTTTGTGTTTTGTACAAGTAACCTGAATTATGTTCCAGGCCCTTAATATTAACCCCATGATTCTTTTACATCCCATTAGGGCACAAACAAGTAATTTTTCTACTTGACAGTCACCGAACCATCAGAAGCGGTTAAATAAGTTTAAAGTGATATCACTAATGACATAAGGGAAATTAACTACGTCTCTGGTAATTTTGGTTCACTATAGAATATGTCCAGTGAAGAATTCTGTTGTACTAATTTTCACATCATGCTGTGATTGAAGGGCTGGCTCTTCCCCTAAACCTTCATGATAAATGAAGAAACTGATTGTTTTAGGAGTACAGTATTCTTCAGTTGGTGGCTCTATTGGGGTCATTATAATCAATTGAGTCTATAACTAAGCTTGCTTTACTAAAGTACGTTCACATGAAAGGTAGCTTCTGTGTCCCTATCCTCCTTCACTCCATTGTACTTCCTTCCTTTAAGAAAGTTGTTTGCTGGGTCCTTGAAATTAACTTGGATGAAGGAATTTTCCATATACCAATTACTTTTTATTTCTGTTTTACTTTGAATCGACCAGTATTCTTGCTGCATTAGGCACAGACAATTTCACTGATATCTAGGAAGTTTCCTTTTCCACATACTTCATGTGCTTATAACTGAGACTTTGGCACATGCTTTGAAGACTGTGCATCTTATTCCCCATTTAAATACCAGGTACTTTTGAGTTTGTGATAATTTCCATAATAGAGGAGGTCACTCACAAAATTTCTGGCATTGCTTTCTGGCTGGATGAATTGAGGTCAGCAAAATACCTTTAATCTTAATGGTTCAAGCTGCTTTAAAGTTGATGGCCCAGTGACATATATAGTGATATTTTGCAAAGTTAATTTGACACTGAGAAAATAAGGCAAAGAGTGGGTAGATGTTTTCCTAGGTCACAAAATGAGTAAAGAGGGCAACAAGTATTAAGTGACATGTGACTTTTATGAATATTATGGCTAAATACTTTGACTTTAAATGAATTTCACTCATCCTATCTGTACCATCATTTCATTAACTTACAAGGTTGACAATCCTTTATCCAAGATGCTTAGAATGAAAAGTGTTTCAGATTTTGCAGTTTCATATGCATTAAGACAATCTGCATATACATAATAAACTGTCCTAGGGATGGGGACACAGGTGTGAGCAGAAAACCTTATACACATAGCCCGATGGTAATTTCATTCAATGTTTTAAATAATTTTTTTTCCTCCCGGCAGCAGGGATGGAACTCACAACCTGGCGCCTGCCAGACAGGCGCTTAAGCCACTGAGCCGAACTCCCGGCCCTAGTTTTTTGAGGCAGGGTCGCACTATGTAGCTCAGGTCGGCCTTGTGCTTGCATTGTAGCCTTAAATAATTCTTTAAAGTTTGTGTATCACAGCTGAGGGGAAATTAAGGCCTTTTTTGCTGTGTAGAATTCTGAACAAAGTGATTGTGATTTCCCGCATGAGGTCAATGTGAAATTTTCCATCTATAGAAAGTTTTAGTTTGAGAGCTTTTCACACTTCCAGACTTGGGGTGATCAACTCTATCTACTTTAAGGTATTTTTGCCAGGTCTTTTTGGGGGTTTTGTGGGTGTAACCAGTTCATTTGTTTTAGACACAAATTACATTAGTAAGGGAAATTCAAGGGAGAAGTAAGTTAAATGGTGACGAAAACACCCAAACCCAAAGTAGAATAAATGAGTATGTCTTGAATCAGTGCTGTACCATTAATTATCAGCTCAATTAATGTATTTCACTGAGTATCATTAGGGCACCTAACACTTCATTGCTTCATGGGGCCCAGTAAAAATAGCAGTAGACCTCAAGGCTGGGGAATCTGGTTGGGGTCCCTTAATGTGCACTCCAGAGCTACATAGGCTTGGGCAAGTGTCACTGAACCATTCTGGGCTTCAATACCAATGAGGGAGTTGATTTTGATGGCTTTGAGTCTTCTTGCCTCTAATAATCACTTTTACTTAAACTAAGCATTTTTTTCAATGCTATATCATAGGAATAGAACACTTAGGACAATGTATGAAGGAATTTCACTGAGAAAGTCATTAAAAAAAGATAAAAGAAAATGCTTTGAAATGCTCTTCAAACCATACTTTTCATTAATCTTAAAGTTATATCTTATTGAGAATATTTTTACCTTTTCAAAATTAATTAAATCTCTGTTATGAAAGTAAAATAATCCTTATGGATGAAAATATGAGTAAATAAGTACATTCGATTCAATTTTATGGAAGGAAAATCACTACCAGAAGAATTGGAGCCTTTTCTGATAAAGTATTAAGTGTCCCTCCTCTATCTTCCATTAAATAACAAAGAAATAAAAATATTTATTTTTGTAAATAATTTTTGGCAAGCTGGGCGTGGTGGTGCACGCTTTTAATCCCAGCACTCGGGAGGCTGAGGTAGACGGAGCGTTGTGAGTTCGAGGCCAGCTTGGGCTACAACGTGAGCGCAAGGCCAGCCTGAGGTACACAGTGCGACCCTGCCTCAAAAAAACGAGGTCTGGGAGTTTGGCTCAGCAGCTGACGTGCCTATCAGGCAGGCGTGAGGTTATGAGTTCAATCCCTAGTGCCGAAAAAAAAATAATAATAATTTTTGGGAAACAGTCCAGATTACTTGTTATGTTACTGTATTTTGAATTACAATTGCAAAATTATTTTAATAAAGATATTTTGCAAAACTATTTGTTGATTTCATACTATGTCTAAGTCAGAATACTATTTCTATTCTATGGTGCATTATACATTTGTAAGTAATTTAAAAGAATACAGAAACTTTTAAACATTATTAGCTATTAACTAGTATAAAGACTGCCATTTTCCATGGTTCTTAATTGAAGATGGACCACAGTAAAAGAATCATTATCTTAAAGAGACAGCACAACTACTGCCTCATTTCTATGCCTATGCATTTTACACATAGCAAATTATAAAATCTACATGCTCATAAATTAGCATTGAGCATTTTGTGGCAAGTATTAGTACACTAGAAACTTGTAGTAAAAAATGCTACTAGATGATACTTTCTGAGTCAGCCTCTTAAAATGCACTACTACAAGAAGTCATGAAAAGAAGAAATTTCTAAACAAAATTAACAATAGAGAGTAGTCTACTGGCTATAACAGAAGAATTTTCACTTACCACAAAATATTTGAACTAAGTTCACAATTATACTCAGGTTTCCTAAATATTAGATGACAAAAAAAGAAAAGATACAAGGTGCTTCATTCTTTTCTAACTGTTTTCTTCCTGATTTGATGAGTCAGGTTGTGTCAATCCAAACTCCATGCAGGTATTTCTTTCTTACCACGCTTTCATCTATTCCCTAATTCTATGATGGAATCTCTCCTCCTATACTGATGTATAAATTTCAACCTCCAAAAAAGAAAAAATTGAAGGAAAGTGAGAGGTGGTAATATGTGGTGGCATACTACCTTCTGGTAGGTAAATTTCCAACAAATAAAGTACTTTGGGAGAGGATATATTTGAAAACCTCCAGCAGTAATTCATGAGGTAATTATGCCATCAAATTTTTCAGATGCGTGTAACACAGAAACAGAATGTAGGTAGTGGAAACCTTCCAAACACAATCTATTAATGAATGTTATACCAAGTGCATTCCTATTAGAAGGCAGAAAGGTATATTCATCATTTTAGCTTCCAACTGTTTGTACAGAAATGAAATTGAAATACTGTAACAAAAACAGAGAACCTGATCAAGATATACTTGGATATTGTCTATTGCCAAAAATTGGGTACGTCTGAAGCTCTCCTTGTCTGAGGATGAGACGTGTAAGTAGGTAGGTGTATTTATTGATTAATGATAAATTAGGTAGCTAGATAGACAGAAATAGCAGACAAATAATAAAAGCTAAAAAACACATAATCCTGGAGTTACAGAAAACAAATACACTGAAATTATTTCATCCCAAACAACAAAAGATAACCTTTAAACAATAATCACACACTTTTATTAGAATATTTGAAAATATAGCATTCAATAAAATAGCACAAAGAAAAGATAAAGCTGAGTTACAAGGAAACTAAAAATTGAATAGCAAAATTAGAGTTAATTTGAAGCAGAGAAGAGTAAATACAAGTAGAAAAGAAAATCAGTTATTCAGAGCACAAAATTGAAACAATTGTTCTATACCACTTTAGTGTCCTTACGTTTATGTGTATGTGTATAAAACTATAATGAACCAGGATGTTGGTAGCTATTATGAAGTCACTCATAAGTTTTATTCTTCCATTTGCATACAATGTCATATTTGTTAATATTCTGGAGGGCCAGCCAGTACTACTAAAATGATCATAATAAATATGCATTGTGAAAAGTTTGGTATCAGTATAAATTCAGAGAAGATAACTCTCTGAATAAAGCATGAAGAACATATTTTGTATGCATGGCTCTAGAAAATGAAAAAAGAGATAAGCAAATAAAAAGGAATAGTTTTCTTAGTGTTCAGAGATTAAATTAAATTATTATCTTATTCTATATATAGACAAATATTAATTAGCTGATTAAATGTAAATAATCAAGCCACAAAAAGCTAAAACAAGTAATTGTATTACTGACCACTACATCAGATGCAGTTCTAAAGCATCAATACAATGAAAAAGATGACATTAAAGAAAAAAATTTTCACATTGTCAAATATAAAAAGACTGAAATCGTAGTAAAGAATCATAAAAATAAATGTTTAATTTTATTTGAAATTAAAGAAAAAATATTAACATTACAAATAAAAAATTTTTAAAAATTAACTGTAACACTCTGTATTCTGTCATTGTACACATACTGAAGTTGAGTTTCAGGTTTAATAAAAAAACTCCAAGTCTCCCAACTAATAATAGATGACCCAGGATTTTAACCCATCTCCACCTTCTCAAATCCACATTCTCTTATTTGGTCTTCCTGTCTCTTATATAAATGTTTTCCTTATGCAATAGAGGCATCTATCCCCGCCTTTTGACTCCCTATTGATCATCAATAATTGGCACACAGAATTCTGAATGGACCAAAGATTTAAGTGTTATAAACAAAATAACAAAATGCCTAGATAAAGTTGCATGAATATGTTTTAATAACTTTTTATCAGGGAAGTCTTTTTGCACAAGAAACAAATCAAAAAGCCATTGAGAAAAGAATGATAAATTCTATCATGATATATTGCTATCAGGAATATTTCAACATTAAGAAACATTAAATGCAAAACAAAAATAGAAAATTGTTTGAATATTTTTCATCCATATAACCTCCTGCAATAATTTTCAATGACATGATAAAAAAGTACAAAGCATATGAATTAAATTAAAGTTGGATAAATTTAAAAGAGCAATGAGATATATTTCATTCATCAAATTGGCAAAAACCAAAAAGTTTACTAATATCTTCTTTGCCCACATTTCATTGATTAAGGCAAGCCACAAGGACAAACATAAATGTGAGCAAGAAAATTTACCTTGTCTTCTGAAATCTTTAACCACATATTAAATAGCAGGAAGTGTAATCCTAGTACAGAGAGAGACACATTTGGGGGCAAGCAATACTTTTAACCAGAGATAAAGATCTGCACAAATATTTTGTACAAAGAAATTTTTGAAACATTTGGAACCTTGAGCGGAGACTAATCTATTAGATGACATGAGTAGATCATTATTTATTTTGTTGAGTCTAATAAACATCCTTTTAAATTAAGGAAAAATTACTCCTATCTGGAATTTTAAATTATTTCAGCATAAAAATTGAGAAAACATTTGAGGAGAAGAATTTGGTGGTGGTGAACTGAAATAAACATGATCTTGCTATTCGCATGCTAGTCTTTCTTTCCTTCCTAGGACAAAAAAATATAGTTATTTTTGGTCTTTGTAGAATCCAACTTAGAGTCTGTGAACCAGTCTGTTGAACACAGAGAAAGTCTTTTAAAAGACTCAGACAAGTATTTCTTCTGCTAATACCTGTCAGTGTTACAGCACCTTCTAAATACATAATTTAATTTTATAGATTGGTGCTTTTCTTGGAAATGCAGCTTTTGCTGGTTTGTAATTTTGATGGTCATTTTATTTAAAGAGTCAAAGAATAAAATTTTTTAAAACTGTATGTATTTTCTTATTGTTGTACCATAGAGAAAGACATAGTGTAATACATTTGGCCCGCTTCAGTATTTGAAACACGAGGGTTTAGATGGCACTCGTGAGATCTCACAATGGACAGCTAGAGGGCAAGAGTGGGCATTCTGCTCCTTGTGAGCTTCTCTAGAATTTATCCCTTGTAACATGTGCTATTCACTGTTCTGTAGGTCTGCCTTGCATCGTTGTTTTAAATAAGCACTTCTCAATCGCATCCCCTTTTCACATCTATATTAAACTATCTATAGTGGATCTCACCCTTTCTTCCCTCTTTGGAGAGACACAATATGGTTTTTTTTCTTATCCCAGCATCACTCCACCCTCCTCTTCTACATTATACCCCAACCCTTACTTTAAGGAACAGCTCTTTCCCCACTTTGGTGCCATGACTGTGATGAAGAGCAGTACCATATTCCTGGACACAGAGGGAGACCCATGAATGAGTTCTCAACATTCACAGCAGTGCTGGCTGCCTTGCCTTTTCAGTTGCCTGCAAAGCAATCAGAACACCTCACTGGAAATTTTCTAACTGAAGCTAATGCAGAAAATTCCTCTCCATTCTCCATTTATTGTTGTGAGTCTGAAAATACATTACCAATAACTCTATGCTCCTGAGATTATTCTGTCCAAGAGAACAAAGAAGATGCACAGAAGGAAGCATAGAAATTAACAGAAAGAGAAAATTGCCTACAGATTTTTGATACCAAAGTTTTTCCATCTCACCATTTTCTATAGGTTGCTTCCTTAAATTAATCACTTTTAATTATTCTTTTTTAGTGTCCAGAATAGTATATAACTTCATGTTGCTTTATTTTACACTTTGTGTTGAAAGTACCACTGTTCTCCGCTTTAGTCAGGGAAACTCACCACTCATCCATGGTGGCCAATTTTCCAGTGTAGTAAAAATCTATGCTCTCTCTCTTTATTTCAGAGAGCTTTTGTAAAGGAAAAAGTACCATTTTTGCTTTAAAATATCTAAATTGTTACCTCTGTTCACAAACACTTTTGTTCCCAATTCAAAGAGTTTGGCAAAATTTTGTTTTTGTTTGTAAACTCAGCATTGGTTGATGAATACATCAGCAGCCATCTTTCTCACATGAACATGATCTTCTCCAGAGTCTTGAAATACACTGAGTTCATGAACCGAGGTGCCACTGTGCGCTGCATGTATTAATGGTGAGAACATGTGCAAATAATGGAAAAATAAGTTTTTACTTACAACAAACACTAGTCAAAGGATGTAACACACCTTAGACATTATAAATGATAAAGCAAGTATCTTAAATATATATAAATACATTTTACTAGTGGATAAACTCTCCTAAGATTATAAATTGCAAAGAAATTATAATCCTAAAATTATAAATTTGGAAAGCAATTTCTTGTCCAATGCTCATGAAGCATTCATAATATTAATCACACATTGGACAAGACAGAACCTCTCAGTTCTTTTCTCCAAAGCAAATTTTAAATGCTAATGTAAATGCAAATTTTTAATGTAATGAATGAACACTTATTTATAGAATTTTAAAAATGTTAAACCACATGTATAATAAGAATTCCTATCCTATACATCTCTTTACAAAAAGTAAACAGGGAAATTACAGAATTATTAGCAACAAGGTATGAATAAATTACATATCAAAAGCTATGGTCCCAGTAAAAGCAAAAAAGCATGGAAAAAAGGCCATTAAATACATTAATTATTAGCAAAGAATAGAAATTATCTAGGTGCTCAAATTTTTAAACAGGAAAATAAGCCTTATTGAAGATAAAGTAATGCTGCTGAATTAAAAAACAAGCAATTAATACAGTTTATGTGCTTCATTCACATAGCTAACAGGAGGAAGGACCAAAATTATTTCAAACATCAAATATGGAAATGCTTTATTAAATCTTCTTTAGTACAATTAGCAAGATAAAAGCCACATATGCAAATAAAGTCATGGAAAAGTTGAAGTAAAAATATTTAGTGACTATAAAAGAAAAATAAAACATCCATCAAAACATGAAAATAAATAAATTTCAGATGACTATATGTATATATATTATAATATCCACATACAAACACAGAAAAAAGTTAGCACATTTTTGTAAATTTTAGAAAGTAATATTTTCACAGTTTGGGATGAGTGATACTTTCTTAAAGAAAGAAGAAAATCCATCTTACATGAAAAAAGTAGAAATAACATATACAAATGAAAACTTCCATGGTAAAAGAAATGAGCCATGACAGTTAAAAATCAATTGATACAGAGAAGAAATTTTTGTAGCATGCATATAGACAAAGGTTTAATATTCCTGTATACCAATTGCAAATTCATAGTTAAAAAAAAGAGCTCAAGAAAGAAGTGGATAAAGCAAATAGAAAGCAAATTCATGTGACGGGAGATGAAAATGAAGAAAATAGAGAAGTAGTGAAAAATATTTACAGGCTTGCTGATAACTGAGAAAATATGGAAGCTATAAAATAAGAATACAATTTTTCCTTCAAGTTGGCAAAATTAAAAAGATATGCTAATATTAAAATTACAGATGATAGAAAGGGACATCGCCATACCTTACTAGACAGTGTTGGTTAAAATACTTGACAATATATAGAAATAAAACTGAAAACACTAGAAATACATTGTAAAACAACTCACATGAATTTTAGCTCCTGTTTTCAGTTTTATCAATTACTTTACTGCAAAAATACTATTGTATGAAAAGTCTACCAGTTATATGATTTAAAATTGATGGACTTGAGTTGTTTTGAGTGAGCAAACACTGCTACTTTGAATATCTTGTACATGTTTCCCAGTATACGGACATAAATTTCCTTAGAGCAAACACTTTAGTATGAAACTGTTAAGTTATAAGGTATTTGTGCAATTATATTTGTTAAGAATTCTATATTATCAAAATTGCTAAGCCAATTATCTAGTCCTGTATGCAAAATTCTGCTGCTTTGTATCTTCATCTACACATGTTACTGTCAGATTTTTTAATTACATCTGGTAATGGTAGTTTTAATTTCAATTTGCTATTCAGGTTTAGCATTGATACCTGTTTATTAATCATTTGAATATTCTTTTGATGAAATGCTCTTTCAAATATTTGGCCCATGTTTCTATTGCTTTTTTCTACTTAAAAATATTGATTTGTATATAAGTCCTTTCTTGGTCACATGTCATCCATACTCTCCTATTCTTTGATTTATTTTCTTTTATGGTAACATTTGATGAGTAGGAATATTGAATTATAGTGTAGTAGGATTTATCACTTTTTTTAGTATATAGGCAATTTGGTCTTGTCTAAAATATTGCTCTATTCCATAGTGAATTAAGATATTCCTTCATGTAAATTAGCTTCTAAAAGTCTTAGGGTTTGCCTTTAGCTTTATATGTACCCTTTGATTTGTGTGATGTCTAATCTCATTGTTTTTTGGGTAGATATCTAAAGTCTTATTGAAAAGACTTTGTATACGTGGAGAATGAATGTATCAATGGGTCCCTTTCTTTTTCTACTATACCTAGTCCTGCAGAATGCCACACTATTACTTTAACATCATAATAAATATTAAAAATGAATAGGAATCACCTTCCCCTTGTCTAGGGGTTTTTGTTTATATATGTTGGGATCTTTTTTTTAATATTGCAATCAATTTAAAACTCAATTTGTGAAATGAGACACACGAAGAAACTACATCTGAGGTATCTGTTTTTTTTCTGGTAAGTCATTTTGTGGGGGAAAAATACTTCCTGTTGAATTTTATACTTTAGAGACTTTCTACCAAAATGTTGTGTTAATTTCCCTTTACTATAGTGAAAGTCTGTGTTTTAAAGACTTCTGATCTATCAAAGTAACAGGTGGAATTTAGAACGGCTATTCTAATATTGGCAGTATAGTAATATTTATCATGTTCAGAATGAATTATTTTTATGCTAAAAGACTTTCAGTGAAATTTTATTGATGGCTTTGTAAAAAGAAACTGCTAAGTGCCAAATTTTACAGAATAAATGTAGTTTCCTGATTTTATATATACCTACTTTGAAGGTTCCTAAAATTACTTCACCATTACCCCATTCTGGAATATATATCCTTTACTCATATGTTTTAACTGCTTTAAGGATAACATGCTCAATTAGATCACTAAGAAACATCAGAGACATAAAAACAACAAACCAAAAATTATGCAGCATAACTCCATCTCAAATCAACAACTGCTAACATTATTAAAAATGGGACTCATTTTTTTGCTTTCTGCAAGTTACATATCTCCACGTATATCAACAGAACTTAAAGTCAGTAAAAAGTAGTTATTGCAATAGTCTAGTACCTCATGTCTTTTGAGTTTTAAGGCTAATTCATTTCATATTTTGAAAAAATGAGTATTTCCAATTCTGTATAATTGTTTTTGGAGCATGGGAAAAGATGAAGAACTATTCAATTTATTTTCTGAAATTACAAAAACCTTGAAGCCAAAATATGACAATCAACTCAAGTAAATAAACAGAAACTCATTTGAAAATGTAAAAGGGAAATTTGTAAATGAAATATCAGAAATTAGCTTTAAGCAGTACATTAAAAAACCAATCTATCACAATCAAGTATAACTCATCTCAGGAAGACAAGATGATTAAAATTAGGAAATTTATATTGCAACATCAAAAAGTTAAATAGAAAACCAAGAAAAATATTGGCTACATAGTGAATTAAATAGTATTCAAAGATATTGAAAAGATTACAGTTTTAATCACTAGCAACTGTCATGATTATTTATTCAAACACCTAACAGAGAAAAAGGATAGACTCCTAATAAGTAAATGCAAAATGTACTGTCAGTGAAGTATACAAAACATTTATAAAAATCCATAACTTTTCTATGTGCCAAAATAAATTCATAACATACAGGAGGAAATTTCCATTCATAAAAACTGTAAAAATTATAAAACACAGAATGTTAGCAGGAAATATGAGTTACCTACATAAAGAAAAATATTTGTCTTCATGTATGTCCACAGTTCAATTCTATAGTGAAATATGTCATGTTCTTGGATAGTGAAGCTGAATAATACAAAAATATTATCCTTCAATGCCCTTGAATATCAAAATTTCTCATTGAGTTTTTAAAGGGTTTCTTTAAGGTTCACAAAATGATTTGACAATTCTTTGGCAAGAATAAACAGGGAGGGCAACCTGCTTGGGACCCCTTCTGTCCCTGACAGAAGCTTTCTTTCTCTCAATAAATATATTCTGCTCTTACCCTCTGTTATTCCTAAAATTCATTCTTTGATTTTAGAGAACACAAATTCACACTGGACATATAGTAGGTTGGGAGTTTCATTCTTCTATATCATTTGGAGGTCTTCCACCAAGATCATTTGAAGGAGGTAAGAGTTTGCTTTTATTTCATAGACTCTGGACTGGGACTCGTTTAGGTAACAAATTTTTATGCTTCAAATTTTGCTTTATCTTTGTCAAGTTGCTTATAATTACTTGTAATAGTTGCTTGTGATTTGTTTTTGCCCATTATTTTTAATTGCTTTGTCTCTTATACAGTTTTGTTAAAGTAATGGTAAATCTAAGTTAAAATATGGGAAAGTTATAAGGTTATGATATTTCTTTAAGGGTATATTTTATTATTTTGTTCTTGTGCATGCTGCATTTAAATTAGTTGCTAAAATTTACTGGTACTCCTTACTTGCCTGTATTTAGACAATATACCTCTGGTAGACTTTAATGTAAACTTTTGTATAATGGGTTCTTAAATGAAATCTAGCTCAGACTTTGAGAATACACATGCCTACAGTAAAAACCGGGATTCCTTCCACCATTTAAGTGGAGCTAGGCTGGTGGCTGGTCTCAGACTTTGAGGACAGGTTTCACTGAGACAGACTGGCTCCGATCCCCCTCTACACTCTAGAGGAAATGTCAGGCCTATTCTGCTTCAGTTTCCTTTCTCTGGCTTTACTTCTACTCATTTCCCCACTTTGTGCTTTCCTTATAGAGGCATGTAAGATCAGAAAGAACTCTTAGACTATTCCAACCTTTTCCTCATTTAAGCCCACAGAAAATGAGCGTTTGCTAATGCCAAAGACAGGGAAGTCATCTTAGATAAAGGACACATACCCCGTCTCTGGGTCAGATGAGACATTGGAATTGTGCCCATCTAGGAGAACACACATAAAAGCCATGTCCCAGCTTCATGTTCTGGGCCACGATCTCCTCTGGAGGTTGAACCTGAGGCACAGTGGGAAGAACTGCCTCCCAAGTGTAACATTGGAAGGAGCTATTCCCAAAAGCAGCACACTTATGGGACCTAAACATTTTAGATTAAGGAGGTTTTCCAACCTTTCAAGATGTGAACTTTAAAACCTTTATTGTACATTTATAGAACACTAGGTAACAATCTTGCTTAGGCTTTTAAATGTCCCTTATAGAATCTTGACAAAATGGTTGTTACTCTGCCAGCTAATTAATCACTCTTAGATAGCAGCTGCTAATCTTCAAAGCAGAGGACAGGTTTCCCCAGCATCCATTTGGTGAATCCCCATTGAAGCCAGTGGCCAATAGAGTCAATGGAATGTTGACCAGACAGACAGCTGGATTCCTTTCTGGAGAATGGTCTCTGGTTGTATGAGCCAAAGCAAACTGAACTGAGGGGTCATGGCCAAGACACCCAAGGTTTCCTCAGTGGACACTGGCTCCCCAACCACAGAAAATCTCCACTTATGTATCATCCTTATTTCTCTGCTAGTAGACTAGAAACTCTCACTAAACCTTTCAGAGGATTTTTAGATTACTTAGACTGCCCCTTCCTTCAGAGATTAAACTGAGGTAGTTTGCAACAATTGTTTACATTCCACAGCAGCTAGCAGGGGAAAGGTTTACATTTGTGTCTTACATATGTAAGTCAATAGCCTTTTGTGTGTCTGGAAGACTGAGGTGACTTTTGCTAACATAGAATGGGATTGCTAGATGATAAGTTTAACCGGTGAGCTTCAAGGATACAGAAATTTAAATAAAGTATAGCCTTGTTGTGTTAATAGGAAAGGTTACCTAGATAAGTAAATGGGAGACAAATGTCTGGAGACTCCTTTGCCCTAGTGCAC
>RJWM01029820.1:0-24038 GCA_004363535.1 Dasyprocta punctata | reverse complement strand
GCGCGGCTTCCTTTGCTGCGTGCATCTTTTTATCTCCTCCTCCCTTAACGCTTTAGCAACTGAAGGGAACAGATCCAGTGGGGCCGGTCAAGGCTTTCTTCTTCCTCCTCTTCCTCCCCCAAGACTGATCGGACTCGGGGGCCGGGCAGGCCACACCGGAAGTGGGCAGCCCTGGTCCCGGGCACTTATGAATATGTAATGTCCTGCTTGGAGGCACAGTCACGAAGTCTAATAAGAATGCACGGATCTGTGTTTGAAAACAGACATTTGCATTTGCCCTGCGGTCACAGTACATGGACCATTCTTATTCAAAAATTTATTTTTCTTCTTCTTCTTTTTTTTTTAAAGGTCTGAAAATACTTTATGCCCCTGCTCTATACACACACACACACCTTTTTCTTCTCTTTAAACAGAAATTAAGAGAAGGGAGCCCAAGGTCCAGGTAGCCCCATCTCTCGAAGCCCCCAGACCCTGCCTGGGGCTCATGACTTCTGTATAGAGACGCTGTCAAAATTGCACCTGCCAGACAAAATCTTTTTATTCTTGTCCAGTAGGTCCAGAATGAAATGCGGAAATAAAGAGAAGGGAAGCAACCACGCAAGGGTATGTTGAGGCACAACAATGCCCCAAGTGATGTCAGGGCGGGGCTCAGGGGGCAGCTGCGGGGCGGGGGGCTGTGGCCAGGGCTCTAGGATTGTCACACTATGGTTGGTACTCACCGGCCGGCAGCAGGACGCAGTGAGCAGAGAGCTATCGTTTCTGGGGTTAAAAACAGCAGCACCCAGCCAGTCATTTTTCAAAGTAGACTTGCAAAAGCAGACTGCTGTCATCTGTCGCTCCTGAACCCCTTTGCTGCTGCACCATGTGCATTTAGGCGGCCTCTCCTCCTGTTGGGGGATCCCCTCCCACAGGCCCAGAGGCCCCCAAGCCCCATGCTGCCACTCCACTTCCCCCATGTGAACGCTGATGTCTTGGGCCTGCTTGGCTGGGACAGCTATCAGCAATTCCTCTGTGCCCCACCACGTGCCCCTCTGCCTGGGAGGTCAGCAAGGTTAAACACTGATCACACGAAGGCAGAGTTCTGAGCAGTCCTCTTAACTGCAGGTGTGTGAGGAGCCATTTGTTTGCCTGTAAAAATGGTGATTTCTTTGAGGCCAAGCTGCAGCAGCCCAGTATTTACTTATCTAGGGGCGGGCCACATCCATGGTGGACTAGAGAGAGAGAGCGAGAGACTGGTGGGGTGCAGCTCCAGTTCCGGGGCTCCCCTGCTGGCCAAGCAGCGAAGCAGCCAGACGCTGCTGTGGGCCATAGGCTGGGAGCCAAGGCCCCATTGCAGGGCTCATAGTGACACCTGCAGTTTAGTGAGCCACATGTCACACTGCAGGACAGGCATCCCTAGAGGGGATGGAGGGGTCACCCAGTCTCTGCTCGCCACCAGGGGTCAAAAGGCCAGGCTCTTCACTGGCACCCAAGGATGGGGAGAGGAGACTCAGTCCTCCTAGCCTGCTGTAGGAGCCCCAGCGGCCAGTGGAGGACCCACTTGCTGCAATTGGGGACCTGGTTTCCAGCCTCCACCCTCCCAAACCAGAGACCTGTGCCCCTGGTTGCCCCTGCTCAGCCACCAAGCTGGGAAAGCCATAGCCCGGGAAAGCCGGCTGGCAGGGCAGCGGCAGGGCAGCGGGGCTGTGAGGGGGGTGCCGGTTGCGGCCACCGCCGCAACATCCAAACAACAATCTCCTGAGATTCTGTTCTCTGTGGCAATTTTTCACCACCTCTCTGCTCCTTGCTACCATGCATCAAGGTGAGACCACGCAGCCCAGTGCCCTCACTTTACACCCTGGAGACTGAGGGTGATGGAGGGGAAGTAGCTTGAGCAATGTCACCCCAAGAGATGGGACCTAAGTCTGCCCAGCCCCTGCTTACAGAGCAGGGCTTAGGATGGCTGTTGGTCCCTCAAGTCATGTCCCAGGCACCTGGCTTTCCTGACAAGCCCACCCTAGGGAACTTCATGCACAGCTTCTCCACACATCGTCTCAACGTGCCCCTCCATGGACCCAGGGGCTCGTACACACGCGCGCGTGCACACAAGCACACGAGCTGGAACATCTAAGCTGAAAGACTCCAGTCAAAGCCAGGCTTCCATTTCCTCCTGTACACTCGCTTGCAAAAGTCTCAGAGCCAGGACAGGGGAAGATGGGAATGAAAATGAACCGATGCAAAGATTTCTTTATAACTTTTCTCAATATTCTGCTGATTGCTAGCTCAGTAGCAGATGTGATACGCTTAATGATGCATAGACAAGAAGCAGCCCCTAATCCCTAAATGAACTTCTTATCTCTAAATATATACAGGGGAAGCTATATAAACTCAATTCAGCCCCCTGCTCTTCCAGCTCTCGGGATAGAGGAATAGAGGAGTGAGCGGGTGCCTAGGAGACCCGGCAGGGGCAGATGGAGGGCAGGAAGAAAGTGGGCAAGTTGCCGGGGCAGCTGGGCACAGCACATCATCCCCAGGGGCACATAGCCCACTCGCGTCTGCATTTCCACCGGGAGATCTGAGGGTTTCTGCAGCAGAAACAATAGTAATGGTGACTTGCCCTTGCAGACCCTCCCTCTGTTTAGTAGTTTGCATTAAAGGGACCTCACATGCTCGCCTAAAACGGGCTTTCCTTCCTACCATCAGTCTCTGTGAATACGCGGATGGCAAGACTCAGCAAGCTTTTAAACTTGGAGTTCTTGATAAGGGGAATTCAAGCTCACTGGCCCTGGGCTTTCTTTCCTTAGCATCTGCTGTGTGCAGGCACTGGGTCAAGGCCCAGGGAGGCCCAGGGTCCGTCCAGTGGGGACAGATGTGAGCTCCCAGTACAGGGAGGTGCCCAAGGCAGATGCACTGGGCAACAGGAATGTGGGGAGGATTCTGGCTCATCCTCTGTCCCCCACCCCACCCAGGGGTGCCTGAGAGGGCAGAGTTCAGAGGCTCAGGGGCTGGAGAACGCAAGGCTGGCTGAGGAGCTGGAAGGTAAGTCTGGGGGCAGGAGGGAAGGAGGCCTGGGACGGGGGGCTGGACTCTTCCTGCAGGAGGGGAGGGACCCCTGTTCCTTCTAGTAGCTCCTGCTGCCATACTGAGTAGGTGGGTAGGAGGGTGGGCTTGGGCTCAAGATTCAAGTAGGAGAGATTCCAAGAGGCCAGTGCCGGGCCTGGACAGATCCCGTTTCTGAAGCACTGTTTAGCCCAGATGGCCTGCTCATCTTGCAGGGAACTCACAGGAGCACAAAGAGACACTGTGGAAAGGAGTGAGATCAGCGTCCACCCACCTGAGCCAAAGAAGAGCTTATGCATATGCAATCTGGGCCCACTCGGAAGGCTTTTCCATTAGCCGCGTGGAGAAGCCGTGGCCGGGTTCGGGGAATCTATATTTCACCTTACGTTGCACACAGCTGGGCTCAGACTGGCGCCTGTGCTAATATGCAAATGAGGCCGTATCTGTATTCATCAGGACTCTCTGGGAAGCCAGGAGGGGCCAGGACCCCCCCTTCCAGAGCCAGCAAACAAAGACAGGTGGGTGTGGCATCCGGGCCTGCAGGAAGGGGCTGGGTAGGAAAGGGGCCACTGGATGGGAAGGAACCCTGTGTCACCTGTCACAGCACAGTGCAGGGAGGGCGTTCTCAAGAGCAGACTTAGAACCCAGGGGGGCCTGGAGCCAGAAGTTCTTCCAAGAAGCCCAGCCTAATGGCCTCATTTTATGGATGGAAAAACTGAGGCCGAGAGGAAAATAACATGCGGAGAGCCGGACCCCAGTTGTAAGGTTTTGTTGTTGGTGGTGGTGGTGATATGTAGATACAGTTGTGTTCAATTTTTGCTCATACAGGTAAAGAACAATCCAGGAAATCCTGCAGTCAGTCAGGTCCAGGCCACACACATCGGGCTGCATGGAGAACAGACGTGAATGAAGAAGTTGAAGGCAAGGTCCTCGTCTTCAAGAACCACACGTAACGACTGAGCTGCAAACAACACAAAGCGATGTGTAGAAAACAAACCAAAGGGCGTAGTGCGCCAGGTGTCCGAGGACGAAGTCCCACCTGCCAGCCTGGGCCAGGGGAGGTCGGTTTCCTCTCAGAGGCACAGCGGAAATCCCAGCACCGTGTGCAGGCGCCGTGGGTCATGTCCCAGCTCTCCTCCAACCTGCACCTGCTGTTTCAGCTCTACCCAGTGCCTGTTCGTGGCTCCCCCACCACATCCCCTTCCTTAGTTCTTGCTGGGAGAAACGTGGTAGAAAAAAACCCTCACCAGGCTGCATAGATGAGTCCGCTTGTTCCGGTGGGCCCAGCTGGGCAGCTCTTCTTACAAAGAGGGAAGTGGCAGAGTGACCGCCTAGGACAAGTGGTCCTGGGTTCCACCCCAGGGCACCGCACAGAGAAAGCCGAAAGCCACACTCAAATTCGCAGATAGATCAGCAAAGCAGCCGTGTGGACTAGACATACGCAGCCTGCAAGCTGGAACCCTCGTATCGGAGCTAGATTCCTACTCTGTAAAATACAGGTAACGAAGTCTATTTGTTTTTTTTGAGGGGCAAATGGGAGTGGCTAAGTGACATTTAGCATCGCACTGGGTGTCCATGAAACTTGAGGCCCAGAGGATCGCCCACAGCAAGCTGGCAAAACAGATATGCAAGCTCAGTGCATGGCTATGGGGTGCTGCTTCCCGGAGCCCCAAAGCCGCTCCACTTACTGCTCAGTTCAGAGAACTGGGGCTGCATTCCAGAGGGACAGACGCCCTGCCAGCCAGACTTCCAGAAAAACATGCACTGCCCGTGGCAGAGCTCAGCTGGCCTCCTTCCCCTGTCTTCCCTGCACCCTCTCGGACACCAGCTCTGCTAGTGATGATCGCAGGAATGGACTCTCAAGTCAGTCTGCGCCGCTGCTCGGAAGGACAGACTGTTAGAGCTGAATGCTAATTTGGCACTGGTCTCCCTCAGATGTGCTTAGCAACCAGTGAAAGAAAGAGGCATCGGGGTAGTGAGACCATGTTCGTTCTTTATCGAGATGAATTACGGGCCAGCATTGTTTCTGGAAATCCCATAAACTACAGCTTAATTTCCTTGACCAGCCCTAGGTGAACCAAGGCTTCGGCCACATTCACAGACTTGCTGACCCTCTGCCTTCTGATCCACAAAACTAGCCGTGGCCAGAAGATGGATCGCTCGGAAGACTTCCAGTGAGCAGCCATTAGCCCGCATCCAAGGACGGGCTTTGAGAGGGACCCCTGAGCTCTACAAGGAGGGTGTGGCTGCCAACTGTGGCTCTGGTCTCCTGGTCATGGTTTAGCCAGTAAATGGCAATAAAAAGAGTCACCTCTTCCCAGGAAGAGGGACAAGCTCCCTTGCAGCACCTGCCTTGAGGGCCCCCTTGGTATTCAAGCTATGAGCCCCAAGAACCCTCTCTTCAGGGTCTGTTTGTTAGGAAGGGTCAGCAGGCTGGAATCCTAGGTCCACTGCTTTCTGTGAATTCTTCGGTCCCAGGTGATGACCTTGGTCCTCCAGGGTTGCTGGGAGAACTGAGAGCTTTGCAGAGAGAGCCCAGCTGTGCCCGTCTCTGTTCTGCCACCCATAACCATTGCCATCCTAACGACCGGCTCCATCAAACAGAAGAGTTGTAACCTGCAAAGCAAGCTGTCCAGAAGATGGGAACTAACTCTGTTTCAAAGGGAAGATGCAGTCAGATAACCCACGGAAGTCTTCAATGATAGCCAGGGACATCGGGAGCGAACCAGGGCAGAATCTGTCAGTCATTCACTCACTGAGCTCACTGGGCCAAGCATCTGAGACAGAGCAGGCGCTGCGGCTACAGCCAGGCAGACGCAGCCCCAGCTTTCCAAGAGCTGCCCCGTGTGAATGGAGCACAATATGACAAGTGCTACAAGCTTAGTCACAGGGCACTGTGGGAGGAGAGGGACAGAGCCCAGCCCCAGGGAGCACCTCTGAGCAGAGGATCTGTACAGGAGAACCTGCAGACAGAGAGCCAGCCAAGCTCACAGGGGGGCAGCAGCGAGGAGCTGGGGCTGAAGCTCCTAAGCGCACCCCGTGCCTGCGCCCGGCACTGAGTTCAGCAGGTACCCAGTGGCAACTGCAAGCCCGCTGCACCCAGTGGTCCCCCATGCCTGAGTCTGTCCTCCCTCCCTCCCTCCAGTGTGGAAGCCAAAGCAAAGCACAAGCAAAGGGGCACAAGAGAGGGCAGCCTGAGGGGCAGCCAGCTCTCCTGGACACCAAGCCAGGCTGCACTGGGAAAGCATCGTGACCCTCTGGGGACCCCGATTCTCAGGCAACAGCTACAGCTCCCCACCCCATGCGGCTGAGCGACTTGGGGTCAGAATGAGGTTACAGACGAGGTGGTTCGGGGGGTGCCCAGGAGAAGCTGCATGCCCCACCCCCCCACCCCACCAGGTCCCAGAGGTGCAGGGGCCAGGCAGGGGCTGCACAAGCCACACCTCCAGCCCACACTCCCACTGCCTCTTTCCAGCGAAAGTTCCCAGGGACTTGTCCCCATTTCTCCTCTTCCCGCCCTGCCCGGCTCCTGTCCTGCCCGGCCACCCGCTCCCAACCGAGAAGCTCTTCATCGTTCACTGCTGTCCCTCCCTGCAGCCTGTGGCGATGGCTGCAATTAGGACTCACAGACAGACAGGCAGCGTCAAGGGACAAGGGACGGTGCTTCCCCCACCCTGCGCCAGGGCCTTCCCCTCAAGCAACAAGTTGCCAAATGCCTGCACGGGCTGCCGGTGCCCTTTGGTCAACCGCGAGCATCTCCCAGTCGTCCCCGGGTCTCTGAGACTTGGGGCACTGAGAGGAGCTGGCCTGGGCGTCTCTGCGGTGGGCAGCAGGGGCCGGAGCTCAGCTGGGGGCTGGGCAGTGGCAGTGAGGCCATGTGGGGTGGCTGCGTTCATCAATGAAGATCTGAAAAGCTGTTTTGAGGCTTAAAGACTCATAAATATTCAGCTCAGCAAAGCCGGGTCCCCATCACGATTGAGGTCAGGGACTAAAAGGCCTTCAGGGGAGGACGGCAGGGACATGGCCTCCATGGGTGTCACAGGGGAAAGAGCACCCCGCTCCAGCCACCACTGGAATGAGTGGCATCCAGTTCCCTCTCTCCCGCCTCACCAGCCCAGGGCACCTATGTGTCAGGAAGCAGGGTCTGTGACAGCCCACGGCCCAGGCCGGGTTGCAGCCAAGGGGCCCAGGCACGGGTAGCCCAGCGTCCAGCCGCAGGAGTTGAGCCCTCAAGGGCTCTTGCTGGCCAGCAGGGCAGTCTTCTACGTGGAGACGCTGGGATCCGGAGATGGACCCTTGGGAGGCTCGGGAGGTGCAGGCCACGGAGCCCTGGTGTCGCCCATAGCATAGGGCAGGTGCTTCCTCCGTCCGGAGCACCAGACTGCAGGAGGCCGAGGGCGGGAGAGAGCCAGCACACACTGTGCAGCGGCCTCGGAGGGAGCAAGCAGGGCCTGAGGCTGGGACCCCAACGAAGGGGAAGGGGGCAAGGGCGCGCCAGCGGGATTCCTCCAGGACACGGCTATCACTGACTGGAGGAAGCAAGTGGCTTGGAGGCCGAATCAGGAAAGCGCACAAGGGCATGTGAGCCCTGGTCTTGCGTGTGTGTGTGTGTGTGTGTGTGTGTGTGTGTGTGTGTGTTCCTTTGTTGCTCACTTGCCTTATAGACGCACCAGGTCCAGGTCCGAGTCCTGCTGAACTGCTTTGACCCCTGAGACCCTTCGCGGCCGCGCCACAGCGCCTCTCTCTGGTTAACCGACGCAGACTCGCCGCCTCACTGTTGCTGTGTTCCAGCTCAGCCTCGTCTTCCCCGCTGGGCCTCTCTGTACGCGGCACACCCCTTCCCCACCCGCTCCTCCCTGCCGTTCCAGGGCCACCACCACATCACCGTGCAAACAGCACGCGTGCGCGCACACACACACACACACTCCACTTCCCAGCGCTGCAGGGAAGCCGCGAGCTCCTTCCGCCGCTTAAGGAAAATGCTGCCCACTGCCTCCTTCCTCTTCCGGTCAAAGCCTGCGTCCTGCAAAAGGGAGCTCGCGCCCTCCGCAAGGGCGGCACTGCCTCCCGCAAAGCCTGGGGAGGCTAAGATCGCCGTCTAGGGCCAGGCCGGCCAGCGCCGCCGCCCGCACTGCAGGTCTCCGAGTGGAGAGAGCCGCGCTTGAGAAGCACGCGGGTGCCGGGCCTACCAAGAAGCCCTGCACTTCTCAGCGGCCACAGATGGCCACTCTGAGGCCACTCGGAGCATGCAGCGCCCGGCACACCTTATGAGCTCCCCCTGATTGGCTTTCTCACTGTGCTAGCACCACTCGAGCAGCGTTCATTGATAAATCTTCACAGGAAGGGAAATTGTCCATGGGAACCGCCAGATTTTCTGGAATGTCACTGCTTTCACTAACTTGTGAGTGAGGCCAAGGCTGTCGCTGCAGTGAGCATCACACTGTGGTCCCTGTCGGGAGCAGGGGCTCTCCCCAGCACGGCCTGCTCGCCACTCCTCGCCACCCTCTTCATCCAAGGCCTCAGGCCGCCGACGGGGCTGCGCACCTCACGGAGGAACAGGCAGGACATTCCTAGGTTATTCACCCCTCCTGTACAACAGCTAGGACAACGTCTGCAGCAAACCGTCAAGCTGAAACTACTCATGTAGTGTGACTGCAATTACCTTCTTAAAAAAGTGTACAAAAGCACTCTGGTGGCTGAGGCAGGAGCATCGTTATGAATTAGAGACCAGCCTGTGCTACAAAGTGAGTTCAAGGCCGGCCTGAACTGTATAGTGAGACCCTGTCTCAAAAAATAGGGCTGGGGATTTAGCTCAGTGGCCTAAGTGCCCACCTGGCAGGTGCGAGGTTGTGAGTTCGATCCCCAGTGCCAAAAATCAAAGAAAGAAAGTGTATGAAAGACAAAGAAACTGTAGCGATTTTAAAAACTGACACTAAGCTGGGTGTGGTGGTGCACACCTTTATTTATTTATTTATGCAATTTTTCTTTTTTTGCGGCACCAGGGATTGAATTCACAATCTTGCATCTGGCAGACAGGCGCTTAAGTCACTGAGTCGAACTGCCAGCCCTAGTTTTTTGAGACAGGGTCACACTATGTAGCTCAGGTTGGCCTTGCGCTGGCGTTGTAGCTCAAGCCGGCCTCGAACTCACAACGCTCCTCCTACCTCAGCTTCCTGAGTGCTGGGATCAAAGGCGTGCGCCACCACGCCCGATGGTGCACACCTTTAATCCCAGCACTCCAAAGGCTGAGGCAGGAGGAGCGTTGTGAGTTCGAGGCCGGCTTGGGCTACAAAGTGAGTGCAAGGCCAGCCTGAGATACATAGTACGACCCTGTCTCAAAAAACGAGGGCTGGCAGCTTGGCTCAGTGCCTTAAGCGCCTGCCTGGCAGGCACGAGATTATGAGTTTGATCCCCAGTGCCACAAAATAAATAAATAAATAAATAAATAAATAAATAAATAAATAACTGACTCTAAGAAATAGGATTATAGATTTTTAGTCCTTTATACTTTTGGGCATGACAATTAGTATGTATACTATTAAAGTCAGTGTTAACAGACAGTATCAAATTTGTTTAAAACCAATTCACTTATGTGGATTTGTCCAATTTACTTATGTGGATTTGTCAAATGACATAGTCACCCAAAATCCACATTCTATTTTATTTATTTACGGCACCAGGGATTGAACTTACAACCTCGCGCCTATCAAACAGGTGCTTAAGTCACTGAGCCAAACTCCGCGCCCTTGTTTTTTGAGGTAGGGTCGAACTGTGTAGCTCAGGTCGGCCTCGCGCTCGCGTTGTAGCCCAAGCCGGCCTTCGAACTCACAACGCTCCTCCTACCTCAGACTCCTGAGTGCTGGGATTAAAGGCACCAAAATCCACATTTTAAACAGTACTTACTGATTTGGGGATGACAGCGCACAATGTATGTACCATTGTTGCCCCCGACTGTTTTGAAATTTTGTTGTTTTTTTTTTCTTTCTTATCATTGAATAAAATGGATTTTTAAAAAATTTAAAAATAAACAGTATTTACCACTTCCATGGCATTTTATGGACAATGTAAGGGGTGAAGCCCTTACCAAAACTCATTTGTAGATATCAATTTTGATTTTCACCTTTTTTTTTTAATGTGAAGTATGGTTTTTATCCAATCCTCAAGGTGTTTCTATCTTAACTTTTTGTTTTTAATGAAAACATCAAATGCAATACCCTCACATGACATACTAGGCACAGCACCCCCAGGCACGGCATCCTCTAAGGTAACTTTTTTTTTTTTTTTTGGCGGCACCGGGCATTGAATTTACAACCTCACGCCTGTCAGACAGGTGCTTAAGTCACTGAGCCAAACTCCCGACCCTGGTTTTTTGAGGCAGGATTGCACTGTTTAGCTCAGGCCAGCCTTGTGCTCGCGTTGTAGCCCAAGCCGGCCTGGAACTCACAATGCTCCTCCTACCTCAGCCTCCCGAGTGCTGGGATTAAAGGCATGCGCCACCACGCTCACACCTGGCTAAGGTAACTTTCTTGATACTGCTATTTACTTTACTTCTGAGTGGTTTAAAAATTTTAGCATTTTTTTGGGACTCCTGTTTTAAGGGGGTTAAAAAGATACAAAATTTTTTAAAAAGGCAAATTAAAAAAAAAAACCCTCAAGAGAAATCATCCAAACCAACACATAAAATTATACTTTTTTAAAGATTCAAATTTTAACATCGATTGCTGGGCAGGGTGTGATGGTCCATGCCTGTAATACCAGCACTCAGGAGGCTGAGGCAGGAGGATTGCTGCAAATTCGAGACCAGCTTGGGCTACAAAGTGAGCTCAAGGCCAGTCTGAACTGCATAGCAAGATACCATCTCAAAAAACTAAATAAATAAAAATCAATTGCTAAGTGAATTGGGTGTGGGTAGGACAGTTCACCCCAAAACAGCCAGGGTCCAAACCTTACAGTAATGATAAATATGGTCCTCGAGTCTCCCTGAAGCCCATCTAGACAGCCACTCACCATCGGCCTTTGCAAATCTCTCCGGCTCCCCACCTCTGCCATTCGGGTCCTACGGTCTTCCAAACAGCGAGAAGCGTCAGCAAAGACTCCATTACCCTGGCCTTCCCAGGGTGACATCCACACTGACAAGAGTGAGAGGTAACACCAGTGAAAGGTCATGTTTCAGGGTTAAATTTTATTAGAGTAAAACAGAAATACGCTAAAATCCAATTTACTGAGGGATCCTGAGCAAGTACTCTGCTAAACTAGACCTAGTGCCTCATCTGTAAGCGGCGATGCCTCTTACTTGCCGGGAAGCTTCCAGCCCCAGTCGCTGTGTGAGACCCTGAGCCAGAGACCAGCAGCCACGCGCCTCGTCCTCAGGGGCGCGCGCCCCGGCTGGAAGGCAGAGAAAGCTCTCTGATGCACAGGTCAGGACACCCCCACCCCACTGAATTTAGGAAAAGGGAATCACCGAGGGCTTTGCCTGACTCCACGGTTTGCTCCCAACTCCAGCCCTGTCTGAGTTTCATCGTGGAAGGCAGCTTCGAGAATCAGTTGGGGTGGTTTGCCAGAAGCTCCCTAGCTGGCTGCAGCTGGCCTCTGTGCCTGCCCTTGGACAAGTTCAAAGTAGGTTTATCCTAAGTCTTTAGATAATGAGAATTCTTGCTGGGGACAGAGCTCAGTGGCACAACACCTGCCTGGCAAGCACAAAGTCCTGAGTTCAATTCCCGATACCAAAAATAAATAAATAAAATAAAAATAATTCTCTAAACACACCCTATCTACGAGTACTTACTGGTCCACAGTGTTCCAATAAGAAACACCTGTAAAGAATAAGCCCTGTGTCTGGTCAAGCGCAGATCGTGAGTTTGATCAAGACCTGTATTGCTCAGAAACTACAAGGAAGCCGGGCGTGGTGGTGCACACCTGTTAATCCCAGCACTTGGGAGACTGAGGCAGGAGGATCACTGCAAGTTCAAGACCAGCCTGGGCTACAAAGTGAGCTCGAGGCCAGCCTGAACCACATAGCAAGACCCTGTCTCAGAAAGACAAAAAAAAAAAAAAAAAAAAAAAAAAAAAAAAAAAAAAAAAAAAGAAGAAGAAGAAAGAAAGAAAGAAAGAAAGAAACTACAAGGAGAGTGTTAAAACAACTTGCCCATGGTCACCAGTTTTAGTGGAGAGGATGGGATTTGTCCTTAAAAGTCAAAGCTGCTTCTTCAAATCACTGGACTAGGTGTTCTTAGCAATTATCCAATATAGTGGTGCCTCAGTTTACGAACTTGTTTTACAATTTTGGGGAAGGTGCCTGTGTTTGTATTTATGTGGGAAAGATGGCGGCCATGATCATGTTTGTCACCCGATGCAGTTTGCAAACTGAAGTGAAATTTTACCAAATGCTTTTGTTTGCCAACAGAGGCATTTGTGAACCAAGGCATTACTGTATTACACAGCCTAGCGGGGCTTCGGAAGTATAAGCTCAACTTTGTAAAAACTGGACTACAATTCAAGTGAAAAGGTCTTTGGAAATATTCAACTTAAAAATCAGAAGACATGATTTTAGTATTCATGTTTTAGAGCAGTATAATCCAGCCAGTGAGAAACAATGCAATTTCTCTCTCCAATTGAACCACACCCCCTAGACAGGTTCTCCTTCCTTCCTTCCTTCTTTTCCTTGTCAGCCATACTGCAGGGAAGGACCTTTCCCAAAGTGTCACAGCTTCTGCTTATCACTTAGCTTTTTTACCACTCCCATTATTCACTGGGCGCCTTCAGTGGGGTTGCTCACTTCAACGACAGTCACAGAATTCCCAGAAACTGGCTGGTGACCATCATCGACTGAGCTGCACCATTTACCACTAAAATCTCCAGCACTCAGGATCCTTTAAGGTAAGATCTCTATCTACATCGCAGCTGGGACCTTAGCTCAAACTGTCACAGATCATTTCCACTAACCCAACTGAGGAAGAGCAACACTTGTTAGAAATTTTAAGGGCAGTGGACCAGGGAGGTGGGACACACGGAGGCTCATGCCAGTGTCGTAACTGCCACTGCACCCCTTTGGGCCACATGACCACCCTGAGGAGACCCTGCGCATTCAGCGGGAAGGACAGAGAGCCCCAAGGCAAGGCAGGAACCACCCAAGATCACACAGCAGACTGAGCTCACAGTGCTGCTTGACCCTGAAACAGACATCTGTGGACACACTACCCACACAGAGTCCTGGCTCAGTGGTGGTGTTTGTTCGTTTTTCTGAGACAGGGTCTTGCTATGCGGTTCAGGCTGGCCTTAAACTCACTCTGTAGCCCAGGTTGGACTCGAGCTTGTGGCGATCCTTAACCTCAGCTCCCGAGTGCTGGGATTACAGGCGTGTACCGCCATGTCCAGTTCAGTGCTTTAATTCAGCTAACTCGTGTCAAGACTGACGGCTTGATGGGCAAATTGCCGAAGACTATTTCAAACCTAACACAGATGGAGCACCCTTTGGGATTTAACTCTGATGCCCAAGCTTTGGCCCCTTTACCACAATGCTATTTCCACCCCAAGAAGCAGCTCAAAGTTTTTTGCTCAAGACTAAGTATGTTCTCCTTTTCACGGAGACCCTCTCTTCCAAAGGGCCCCAGCATCTCATCACGTTTCACACAGGCAAGATGTCTCCTCCCCTGACCTTCCCCTGGTAACACAGCAGGTTTCAAGCCAAAGTATCAGAACCTTAGATACTTCATCTATTCCACTCAACCCTTCACTGCCTTGAGTGTTATGCTCCTGTGTGGTAAACAAACCAAAACCGATAAACAGAATTACAAATAATACTAAATCAATCGAGTTTTCCTAAATTGTGTGGTTTAGCCATGGACCAAATATTGGTAGTAAACATGTAACCCAGAAAGTTATCTTCGATTAGAATCTAAGTTCCATGAAGTAGGCAACTGGCAGTCTAAGCAGAGAGAACTCTGAAAACACTGTTGAATAAACAAGGGGCCATTTATGTTCTCTGGGTTTTTGGCCTCAACTTACTACCCAGTTCTTACTTCTCCTCTATCTCAGCTTCGTTACCCTTTAAAAGATTCTATCCTAGCACTTCAAAATTCTAAGCCATTTCAAACCCTTTTGGAAATGAAGTAAAATTTTCACTTTCCTACAGTCTGTTTGGTTGACGATAGCCAAATCCAAAGCTCTTCATCAAAGCACAAGGTCGCTAGTCGTAGTGGCACACGCCTGTCACCTCAGCCACTCAGATGACTGAGGCAGCACGGCTGCCAAGTTTAAGGCAATGCTGGGCAATTCAGCAAAACCCCGTCTCAAAACATTTTGTGTTTTAAAGGCCTGGGGATGCAACCAGCACTAGAGCAATTCCCTGCCACGCGCGAGGCCTTGATTTCAAGCTCAATGTATACACAGATGAAAGGTGAAGAGAGCTAGAGTCACCTCCTCCTTCCTACCCAGCACAGGTCTCTTGTAGAATACAGAATCTTGTGGTTACAATACTCCATCTGTAAAGCCAGCCGTGTTAGAGTGGCTGAGCAAATCCTCCTCCGCCAAAGAAACCCTCCTCTGGAAAACGGAGAGCACGTGCCCTCTAGGTGCTGCGGTCCCGGAGGCTTCCTGTACCTGGGTGGGCAGGACGATCTGGTCTAGCTTCCCCCGAGTTGGGTGTGAGCCAGACAAGAAACAAGCAGAGCAGCAGGAAGGCTGGGCTGTGGAAAACAGCACCGTTGCCCAAGTTCTCGGCCTCCCTCCTCTCACTCTACTGTAACTCAGGCTCCCCATGAACCTTGAAAATGCCTAAAAGAACCTGATTACGCAAGTTATTCCACCCCTTGCACTGGGAGAGGGAAGGACACGGAGAGGGTGTTAAGGCTTGTGTCGATGTCCCCCCAAAACCTGGTGCAGTCACAGGTGGCGCTTTTTCAGAGGAGGCTGAATCTCGTGTGACTGATTCATGGTGCAATGCTGGGATTGAGGGGGTGAGGATTAAGGGTGGGTGATTACTGAATCAGCATGGGTTGGTTTGGCACTGCCCGAATCCCAGTAGCCTGGATATAATGTAAAAGCAGAAAGAGCCTTGCTTTGCCCCTTGCTTGCTTAGCTACCTGCTGCCCACCACGCACTGTTCCTCCTCTCCATACTTGGCCACACCACCCTGCCTTGGAGCCAGCAGACTACGGCCTGGAACCTCAACAAACCGTGTGACAAATAAATCTTCCCTCCCTTAACTCTGGGAGGTATTTTGTCTCCGCAATGAGAAAGTAACTAAGGGACAGGTGAAGAGCGAAAAGAACAGCAACCAGGGAGAGAGAAACCTGTTTGGAGGTCACATTAAAACAGAGAAGGGTCAGAATTTTCCCCTAAATTTAGAGGTATCTGCTGCAAAGGGAAAGCTTGGCCCAACCAACTGCCCAATGGAAATTACAAAACATAAGACTTCTCTCTCAATGGAGATTGTAAAGCAACGCTGTCACACAAAGAATCAGATTCACTGGGTCCCTAATGCTTTGAGATTTTATAAATCATATAAAGATTGCAATTTTTATAAATTAAAAATCTTAATTCAAAGAAAAAAGGGTTGTTAGTCATTCTGGTTTATGTAGATGGCAAAGCTTGAACTTCAAAAATTAAAAATTTTCCTACTCGACTCAGATTTGACTTACAACTTGTTCTAGGAAAAAACTTTTTTTTTTTTTTGTTTTAGCCAGGCATGGTGGTGCATGCCTGTAATTCCAGCACTCAGGAGGCTGAGGCAGGAGGATCATTGCAAGTTCAAGACCAGCATGGGCTACAGAGTGAGTTCAAGGACAGCATGAACTACATAGTGAGACCCTGACTCAAAAAAATAGGGCCAAGGGATTTAGCTTAGTGGCATAAGCACCTTCCTGGAAGGCACAAGGTTGTAAGCTTGATCCCTGGTACCATAAAAGAAAAAAAGAAAGAAATGTCGTTTTTCTACATAAAGTATAGTCTTATTTAAAAGTAAAACTTAGTTTTAGTAAGCCAAATGAGGCTCAATTGTGAGTGCTTGAAAGAATTTGCAAAAACAATTACCTTTCTGTTGGGAAGTGTCATATTTGCAAATGTTACTTGTTCTGAGTGTCTCATGAACTTAAAAGATAAAAATAAGAATGTGAGCCAGCCCAGTTTAAAAGGAGACGAGCAGCCTAATACTGCCACGCTGCCTCTCCGAGTCTTGGCACGGCGTCCGGGCTCGGCCGGCGCTCTGCTGGGGGCGGCGTTCTTGGCTGCGAAGGCAGAGCGTGCCCTCTGTCACTCACGGGGAGCAGTTCTGCCCAACTGTCTCTTTTCAACAACTTTATCATCAATCTCTTTATTAACAGCTCCACTGCAGTCAGAAAACGCAAACAAGGACCCATCCTCATGCCAGATTTCTGGAAATCGCACAGCACCAGGCACTACACGGTGTGAAAGTTTGTGAGGAGGGTGCTGTGCCAAGAGAGAGGCAGAGCCACAAGGAACACACACACACTTGGGACATTTTACATTATTAAGTTAAAACACATGGACCTACTTTTTAATGGCTAAAATCTGAAAAGAACCCAAATAGCACATGGATGGATGGAAATTAAGAAGGCCACGTAGAGCCGTGGCACATAAATCACTTTACCCTCAGTAATAACTTCGTTACAATGCATTTCCAGAAATCTATAAAAATCACAATTGTTATTAGATACCTTCCCAAAGTTTTAACTATTTTAGGACTCCATGACATCATTAGACAACACAAACCGTGGAGTTAAACGTCTGTAGCGAGTAAACCCATAAAACTGAAATATTTGAATTATTCAAAATACACATTTTCACTGGGAGGCTGGGGCAAAAGGATCCTGAGTTCAAGGACACCCTGGGTTACACAGTGAGAATGAGATAAGCCTGAACTACATAGTGAAACCCTGTCTCATCAAAAAGACGAACACACACACACACACAGACACACAGACACACACACACACAGACGCATACATACTCTTTCAGTATGAAATCTGCTAGAGAAAAACATCTTAAAAGTTAAAATACTTTAATAGCATTACAAATTATTTTTGAGACTTAAATTATTGAGTCAGGCCACAATCATGCAATACTATGTACCAAAAACCATCTATGTTAAAACTGCCACTGTTAATTACCGTAGCCCCTCAGCACTCCCTGCGAAGTGGGTGCTGGGACATATGACACACACCAAGACGAGAACACGGAACTGTTTTGGCTGGAAAGGAGAGTGTGCCATGGGACAATCTATGCAGACAAGTGCTAGCCTGCACACAAAGAGCAGACCACACGTACCAGGACAAGATGTTCATGTCCAAGTGCACCCGGTCATCAAATGTGCCGCTCTGAAGCAGCTCGGTACCAAGGTGTGACTGTACACTGTATCAGCAGAGTAAAAGCCTATCATGAAGTCACAATATATGCTTCACACTTTCCCTTCTGTATGTTTTGTCTCAATCTGATTTGTTTGGAAAAGACATGAATAAAATATTATTCAATGACTATAGTTGAAACTTTACAAAATGCTTTTAAGATTCTGATTTACATCATTCCAAAATGATCTAAACGCGCTATGTGGTCTGTCTCCGGGCTACGAGTGCCCGTGTTAAGGTACGAAAAACACACGCTGAGGAAACCACAGCGGCGGTGGCAAGCTCAAGCGCAGGCTGAAGCAGCTCTCTAGCTTCCAAACTCAATTTATCTCACTATGGAAAACAAAACCGAGACACCCTTGGGCTTTCCTTAGCCACAGCTAGTCACGGAAACCCAGTGAGGAGTGTGGAAGGTTTGTTACAAATCCACTCTTAACCACTAAAAGCAAACAACCCCAAATGTTCAAACAAAAACTAAGGTGAGTAGCAGAACATCATTTTGTATCTTAGACATAATCAAAGTGAAACATATAATCCTTTAAGTAAAACATATACACTTTTATTCTCGCCTTGATTTGAATATAGTCCCTATCCTACTGGTAGTATTTAAAGATACCCCAGCCTGACAGGAAAGTGACTGCACTGTCTTTTTCAATTATTTCTAAAGTTAACATTTTAAATAGATGTTAAACTATCTCCAGAAACACTAAACAGTGTACACTTTACAGATATGATTTGTGGCTCCATGAAAATACAAAGCAAACTGAAGGATAACTGGGGGAAAAAGGACAGTTGCGTCCTCCCACAAAATTATGAGATCTCTAAAATGTGACCTTAAGGATAGCCCTAATTCTACCCGGTCGAAGAAAAAGGGACTTGAAATTCTATCCCTTTTTAGAAACTTCTTGGGTGATCAGCTGCCAAAGTAGTCCCAGAATATTGAGACAAAAGCATGCCTCTGAGGAAGAGAAGCATAGACTGAGATGATTTCCCAAGTATATGAAATCAAGCAAGAATGTTAAGTACAATCACTTCTGAAATACATGTGCCATTTTTCTTAGTGCTAATAAATCAATATAAAATGCGGCAACTTTTAAATTGGTTAAGACTAGAGAAAGGATGAGTTGATACTACAAATATGGGAAACAGGTATCACAAAGAACTAAACTGACCACTTGCCTCTGTGAAACTGAAGGTCACTGTTTATTACAGAACACACAAAATACTTCATTTACCAAGTTCAAGTCTGAGTCAAGGTAGCATCCATTTGTGATATTCATGTGAAGGAAAGCTAACAGAAGGATAATAATGCGGAAACTAAAACAAAACATACGATTCGGGCTAAAAGGCAACTAATTTCCCCCATACTGTTCATTTTTATTAGAATTAAAATAGGCAAAGGAAGATCCACGGGATTGTTCAATGCCTTTCTAGGAAGTTTATCTCTTTATTTAACAATATTCCCAAGGCTCAGTCTACAAGATTGTGGACATTAATGATCTGTCCTTTCATATATCAATTACGACTTGGAGCTGCGGATCATTTGCTACATGAATGCAGCCAGAACACTATGCAGAGCTGTAAAACATTTTTCTGTATGGAGACAAAAACAAACAAACAAACAAATGTTAATTAGAAAATAACTTTATTCCAGAATTTACCCAGCACCATGAAATGTGCAACTTCCGGTTATCATTTTACTAATTCAGCAAGATACATGAAACGTCAAAAATCCACAACAATAAAACTCAGTATGATACTCAGTCGCATGTCTTGTTTACTATGATAGGGCAGGTACAGCAATCTCAGTCCTACACGTTAGCAATGGAGTCGGTATTAATTTTTACACTTCCCTTTTGTGGAGCACACCTAAAGCTATAGCTTACGTTAATTCAAAAAACCATTCTATATTGCACTCACATATTTAGAGAAGTTCTCAGAATTTGGAGTTTTAGGAACAGAATGTGCACAACTGTGTATCCTTCCGAACTATGGCTTTTACAAAAAGTCCACCACTCTACTCAGAACATTTAAGACAACTGTATCCAGGAATCGGCCCTCACAAGCACACAGAGCAGCTCACTCCAAGTCTGTGAGTTAAGTACGCAATGTGAAGCATTTGCAGGTTTAAGAAAGGCATTATCTTATTTGATTCAGTAAAATAATAAGCAGGATCCTAACTGGTGGTGGTGGTATGGGTTTAAATTTAATGAAAAACAACAGTGCCACCTTCTGACATTAGAGATAAAATGCCAACTGCTTTGAAAACAGCTTTGAAAAAGGAAACGCAGAACACTGCCTACCCGCACAGAAAACATAATGTATAGTATCTACAGATACAGAGGAATTACCTCAGAGGATGGGATAGCTGAGAAGTGAATAACAGATATCTATGTTCATGTTTCCCTCCTCAAAGATCAACTACGTGAAAAAACAAGTACCGGGTTATTAAGTGATATAAATTATTAGGCTCCTGATAATGGCTTAACCAGAAATGTACCTTTTCCAACTTAATCAGAGCAAATTCTTTTGCAAATCTTCATTTGGAGCCATGTTACAAGCTTGCAAAGTGGAACCAAATAAATCATGGGGGTGGTGCATGTGGTGTCAAAAGAAATCAATCAACTGAGGGATTGTGCTGTTTTTTTTTTTTTAATTTTATTGTGTTTTCAATGGAGAAATACATCATCTGTTTACAAAATAGCTCTTGAAAAATACAAGGAGTACAGATACTATAAAACAAAGCAAACTCCAGTCATGAGACACTACGTACATCATGCGAAAGCAACAGTCTGATTTCCAGATTATGAAACTAGAATTAAAAAGTCACTACACAGAGAAAGCCCAAGTTTGCAGTCTGGCTAAACTTGGATGCAGTTACATGAAACGTTTAATAAACTGAATTTTTTTTCCCCAATGTGTAAACAAAAGGACAAGACTAAATCTGTGCCTGGCAATTTCAATCTAACTCTGAAGCTACACAACACACAGACACCTTGCACACTTCACCTGCTAGTTGACCATCTTTTTTCTTAGGTGGCTGGGAGGAAGGGCAAGGTGACTGTGCAGAGCAAAGATGTGGGAAGTAGAAATTGTATACTAGATGTTATAAAGTCATGGGGAAAAGAAAGCTCAATTAATGCATAGCCTAAGGGGGAAAAGACTATACTCCAACTTTGGAAAATTAATTTAGAAGCATGGGGGAGTTTTAAGTAATTGCAGTTTAACATGAAAAACGCACATGTGATAGAATGGAGCACAATGGAAGATTCAAAAACATGCTCACTGGAGAAACTTTGTTAGCTCTGCTTTGTCCAGACTAAGAAACAGTGAGTTTGCCAACATCTGGCATCCCTCATACACTGTAAAGATGATGTTAGGTTGCTTTGTTATGTGAAATTATTTTCTTTAAAGATGTTTCTAATCCTTTGCTAGAATAAAACAAAATAAAAAAGGAGAGCTGACTAGATGTTAAGTGCTTGCTAGAAATGATTTTTAAAATGTTTCTGTATGTAAAATTTGCTGACAAATTTTGGTAAACCAGTTAAAAATAAAAATTAGTTTAAAAATCTTGGAGAAAATGCCTTTTTGCCCACGTCTAAAATTGAAAATCAATTTATTATATAGACAGGAACAGGAGATCTGTGGAGTGTACAAAATTCCTCTTATTTAGAGATCAAATGGCCATCCAAGTTAGATATCAGTTTCACAGGCATTACTTTTAGTCACCGGAAAATTTTAGCCATGAGACCAAAATTTAGTGTTCTGTGCCACCAGGTCATTGGTTTCATATCATGGCTTAAGAAAATACTGGCATTTTGGTTTTTGTGAAGTAAGTCCTACCTTGTGCATATACACAAAAAGATTTAAAAAAAAGCGGGGGGGGGGAGCAAAAAGATTTTTCATTTGTTTCAAAGACAACAGATAGAAGGCAAAAGAATGTGGAGCTTCAATGAGCTCAAAGAAATATATTTGCTGGCTGATCGCTGATTTGTATGCATTACAAAACAATTCTATAAATAAAACCAATATATCATTTCTTAATCATAACCCCATCAAAACCAAGTATTTCCTAATTATTCTTTCAGTGTCAAATGTACACCCGAGAGTTGACATTTCATTTTTCTGGGCTACCACTACCTCACACGGACTGAACTAGATGTACTCTTCTTTTTTCTCTGAAGTAAGACAGTATACCATTGCACAATGGTATCCAATTTGAAGACTAAGGGTAAAGGAAATTCTTTGGGAAAAAATGAAAATCCATCAAGCTGAAAATCTAAAATTAGTTCTACTTTCTAATAAAAAATACATAAAAGTGCATCATCAGAATAAGGAATTCTTATGCCAGTTTGTATTGCAAATTTTCCAAACAATGCATCAAACATAAACCAAATCCAGATGTCAATTGTGGATACAAATATAGCTTGAGGTTTTCTTTTTAAAGGCAGTAATTTTTTTTTTTTAATAGTTAATGCAACTGTTGCTAACACAATAATAACAGTACTCCTGGCTTCACATACTAACCTGGACTTCCGATCAAGTGCTGATTAGCCCAGTAAGGGAGGTCACCAAAAAAACCTAATCCATTTTCAGTCTTGTCTAGTCTTGTACCCTCCATTCTCCTTTTTTAGCATTTGAAGACAACAGGTTGAGTTGGCAGATATTGTTTATGGACCCCTGAGGTGGTTTTTACCGATTCAATCTCAGTTTTATTGAATTCTTGATAACAGGAATAGGATTTGCAGGGAGAGCAGGGATATCAGACAGGTCTGTACTGGATGTTTTCTGAGAATGAAAGCAAAGAACACACACATCACCATTCAAAGTACTGTAATTTAACAATCAGATGTACTTTCCACTGCTTTATTTCCTATTACTTCCTAAAAAATAATGGAACCTTATTATAAGGAAAGCATTATAAATTTAAAGAAAAATACTTTGAATACCAAAATGGAATGCAAATAAACACAACTATTATCATCATATTGTTTGTTCTATAGATGAGAAAATTTTCTAATAGTAAGTACAAATATTTACCTATACTTCAGCAATAGACAGAAAACTTAAGTTCAAATGTAGCTTTCAAAAACATGCTCCTTTAAGAACCTACCTACTTATGGCATTTTAAATTTGTGATACCCTGTGATTTTTCTCTAAAGACATACTTTTGTTCAGAAAAAAAGAACAATCTGCAATGTAATTAACAAGTTAATGCTAAACTGTATTTACTTGTAACACAGCTGTAATATTAACTGATGTTGGAGCACCCCCATGTGGGAGAATACTTAAAGTTCACCTTACACAAAAAAACAGTTGTCAGCAAATTTACTATTTTCTGACACTGTAAATTATAAAATTAAATCTATGAAACTGACCAAAAATTTAATTATCCTAAGTTTTCCTTATTACACCAAACAGATTGAATCACAAGCCTTCTTTAGCATTCAAAACTGGAGACAAGGTATAAAATGTTTTATTAGGAAAAATTCCAAACACAGGCAAAAGAAGAGAGTGTACGTAAGGAATCACCACGCATTCATTATAGTTTCAACTATCAAATCAAAGCAAATCTCTCGTTCTCTCAAATTCAATCACTGTTTCAAGGTTTACCTCAAAACAATAAAGACTCTTTGTGAGATATTACCACCTCATCAGAATAAGTATAATCCTAATAGCACAAAATACAGAAAGCTTTTTTTTTTTTTTTTTTTTAAATCAACATGACCATGTTTTATGCTATTAGGTGGTTTTTCTGTCACTGGCTTTACAAGGAAAAAAAAATTCTACTCATAAAAGTACCTAAAAAGCAAATACCCAATGGATTTTAAGGACCATGGGGTGGGTAAACAAGACAAATCTATGAAAACAGTTTCTCAGAAAGTAACATAGCCATCAAAGGACATGCAACGATAATCAGAATACAGTTTACATTTGTCCATGTATTAATATTAAGTACATTTCCCACTTCCTATTACTTTAGTTGTTCCTCAAAAGTTGTATTAGGTAAGTTTACAGAAATAAAAACTACTTCACAAACTATAGAATTCCTGTGGTATCTGGAAGCTGACGCCCAGCACAAGCACACGGTACTATAATCACATTGAACAACTGAGGCGCAAAGCTGCAAACTATCGCCAAGGATCAGCACAGCAGCACCACCAGGGCACCGCCATCTCGGCTATCCTGTAGAGGTTAATCAGTATGATATTTATCTTAAAAGAAAATTTACTTTGTGTCAGTTTTACCTGGATTCCCCTGGGTTTATTAAATTTGGAGAGATTCAAGAAAAAACCAATCATTTCACAACCAAAATGAAGGTCTGTAAATCAACGAGAGAAGACTGCAGGTGCCTACTCTACATAAAAAACTGTCACAGGTAGAATTGTTAGCACAACGGAAAACAGAACCATAAGGAACTATGGAACATACACTAAACAACTAAGTGGGAATCAGTACTTAAAAGTGAGATAGAATCAGAATAAAAAGACTGCATTAGCCTTGTAAGAAAATCCATTAAGAACAGTTTTTAAATTTTATTCTTTGCCGGGCGTGGTGGCGCACGCCTTTAATCCCAGCACTCGGGAGGCTGAGGTAGGCGGAGCGTTGTGAGTTCGAGGCCGGCTTGGGCTACAACGC
>RJWM01029819.1:0-24040 GCA_004363535.1 Dasyprocta punctata | reverse complement strand
CATTTAAATCCTCATATTCATGTGTACAGTTGTCATATAAAATAAACCAATTAGCAAATGAATAAGCACATGGATTTATTTTAGATTGCTTTATATGTTTTCTTTTCCAAATGGTTGTTAACTCAACATATATTAATGGCTTAAAAAGGTGGGCATTTATCTTCTCTTATACAAAACAATTTTTTACATGTCTCTTCTTATATTTTCACTATTTCGGTTTCTCTCTACTTTTACTATAAAGCGTGCTCATTAGTCATAGCCAATGTTAAATGAAAATTTTTGTCTATATATTCAGTTAAGCCCAAGGATAGTGGTATTGATAGGGACATGATCAAAAATGAAGAAAAAAGAAAACCTCAAATCTATCATAATGTCTATATCTGATAGGGGTAGCATGTTATTGCTCTGCTTTAGTTAAGTACTAATTCCATGCAAAGCTTAAGGACTAATACATGTTTCCAAAAAAATGTAGGAAATTTTGAATATTTTGTATAGAAATTTGAACATGTACATCTTGTTTATAATATTTTTCTTTAAGTTTATAAAAATTATACTCCAAATTTTCCTAATTATCAGGATCATGTGGTTTGGGGTTTACTAATTTCTTAGGATACAAGAGAAGGAAATTAAAACCTTCTCTTCCTCCTCCTTTTTCTTCTTCTTCTGTTTTCCTGCTCCTACTTCTTTTGCCCTTTTCCAGGATTTTTTTTTTATATCATGGTATTCTGAACACATAATGTTATAAATATTATCTTGTATTATGTGTTTCTCCTTTAATTCTTCTAAATAGATGAAGAGTTTTGGATATGTGGCATCTGGTTCTAAATTTACCTTTTCAGCTCAGGTACCTGGCTTCTGTGACTACAGAGCTAGATGGATCTGGAATGAGATGTGCCAACCACTATTGCAGATAGGGGAGTCTAGGAACTTTCACTTTTTAGAAAAATGTCTAAAGATTCAGCATTAATGGCAAGTTCCAAAGTTAGCATTTAAGATAGTACTAGAAAAGTTATGTGCCCTCCTCATTTGTACACATGGTATGCACATTTTAGACATAGGAAGTTAACTCTACATTAAAATATGTGTTCTAGAAATTCAAGAGACTGAGCCGGAACTGATTTTGTGCTGGGAGGCCCTCTATTCAAGAGACTAGAATACTAGTCAGAACATGTGAACCTGATATATGCATTCCTTTCAGCCAGGGTGGGTGGTAGTCAAGGAAAACAACAGCTAGGTGCATAGGGAATTCATCTCTTTCAATGTTTGAGAGACACTCCTACCTAAGATATTTCCACTTAGCAGAATTTAATTTCAAAAGACAACAATGACAACATCAAAAGCTGCAAGAAATAATTACAAAAGTATAGCACTTAGTAACCTGAATGGAAGATCAAAAAGTGCAGAGAGCTGAAGAGACAGGGGAGAACTAACTGGGTAATAAATACATTTAAATAACAAGGCAAAAATAAAACTTTCTTCTTCACCAAATATTACGACTTTTTGAAGTAAAAAACAAAATTAAACAAGTGAAATGAAAAGATGGCCATGGAAGAGGGGAGTGGAATTTGATGGTATAAAGAATAAAAATAGAAGAAACTCTAAGAACTAAAAGCATCTAGGTATGGATCTAGTTGGAAATCATGAATACAGAAATCAGAAGCTACACGAGAAATCCAAAGTCTTGCTTCTGCTTCTTTAGTAACAAAATAAGGGTAATACTAACTCATAAGACTGTTCAAAGAACTTAAAGTGTTAATGTTTGTGAAGTTCTATAAACAGTTCCTGGCACAGACAAAATGCTACAAAAGTATTTGCTAAGTAAATAAACAAAGCAGAAATAATGATACAATTCAGACACTGGTTATTTGAAAGGGTCAATAAAATAGATACATACTTGATGTTGTTTTAAAAAAACAAGAAGAGAAGAAAAGCACAAAGTTGGCAAAAGTAAACTTCTCTAATATAAAAGACACTGAAATGAGTCATGCCTGAACATTACCTGCAAGGCTATGATGATTCTAAAGCCATAATAAATGAATGATTCCCATTTAAGTATAAATTAACAATGTGAGCTAAGAACAAGTTAAAAATCTGAAAGGACCTATTTCCACAGAACAAACTGTGAAAGGCCTTAAGAACAGAATTTCCAGTTATAATCTATGTGAAATTAAAAGAAAATTTCAGATTCTTGCCATTATTTCAGACCCAAACCACAAAATTTTCAACTTTATTTTATGAAGCTAGAATAACCTAACATTAAAATAGAATAAAACAGAAAATAAAAATAACCTCACAGTTGGTGCAGATGCCCAAAAGAGAGTTAGTATAACATAACCACAGCATCAGGGGCAATAGATTTTCTACTAAGAATGGCAGGAATGGTTCAAAGTCAAACTCTGGAGTGATATAAATACTAAGTTACTTGCTCAAGGATATTTATGTACTGAGAGAGAAATAATTGGCCCCTTTACTTTTCAACTCACAATAGTAGTAACAAAAATGTTAGAACAGCTAACCTTTATTGAGACGGTTCTGTTTTAGTCCTTAGAAGTTAAAAGATTCATTTTTTTCTTTTTCTATGAGGAATTTTTCAGAAAGGAATGAAGCCATTTTTGAGGTTAAATGTAAAAATAAAATGTGCTTGCTGTTGATTTAGAAGAGTAAGTAAAAGGGGAAAAAGACCAAAGGGAGACACGTTGAGATTGTGGCTTGACTGATTAGGTAGGGTATTTGCAAGCTGCTCTCAGCAAAAGAGAAAGAAGAAAAAAAAAAATGTGCAGGAAAAGGTTGCCCAAAAAGTCAAGGGCTAGCCTAAAGAGAAGCAGAAGTGGCAGTATTATCACTGTGGAAGACGGATGTAGTGCACTTCTAATTTATTTAGTATTCAGGATTTCAACCCTAATTAGGATTCCTTTGTCACATCATTCATCAAATATACTTGAAGAAATGGAAATTAACCTCGAAGCTTCTGTCGCCTCAGGCATGCTTTTAATACTTTTACTCATTTCGGTGTCCTGTGAAGTACAGTGTGCTGACTTGGAAATGTTTTAGGTAGAACAGGTAACGTCCACGTGAAGAAGTCTCACCATAGGAGCAGTTCTGACAGGGGTAACGAAAAGTAACCATTTAAATGGTTAGTAATGGCAAACATTTGTTGTCGGTGTTACTTTCAGCCCACGATAAAAACACGAAGCACTTGTTTTTCTTCAAAATATTCTGCTACTTCTATTCTGATGGACTTGGTTTGCAAGGGAAAAATTACTTTAAAGAGGATTCTTGCTCATGATATTCTGCATTTGTCTTGTCAATGCTGTGAATATACTCTTGTAGAAATGTGAATATTTATGATTAACATTTACCATGTGAAAGACAGAGAATATAGGGTTACTAATTCAATAAGCATATTTAACGGGTGCAGGACTACTCTAGGCATCAAGCCATACTTTTTTCAACTTTTTCAGTTCTAGCTATCCTTCAAAAACTTGTCCTGTGTCATACCTTCCTTGATAACTCTGTTATAGGTAGAATGAATTCTGTCTGTACTTTGTATCTGTAGAACTCAGGACATACATCTTACATGAATTATTCATATATATATTTTCTTCTATCTCCCCCAAACTCAATAGGTTTTTAACATATTAGTCATCTTTTAATTTCACAGTAAAGAAATGAGTGAATAAATAAATAAGCCTTAACTCATAGTATAATTGTTATTAGGTATTGCTATACTATAATTGTTTCATTGAGTGCTTTTGAGAGCAAATATACAGTATTATATTTTGTTCTTGGTCTCAACATGCTTGCTTGTGAATTTATGTCACAGTAGTATAATTAATGCAGTAGCTTTATTTGGTTAAGGAAACACTGGGCTTGGAAACTAGTTTGAGTCCTGATTTAGTCCTCGCCAGCTGTGATGTGACCCCAGTCAAGTTTTTATACTTGCCTACACTTAATTTATTCATCTGAAAAATGTGAATAATAATGTGAGCTATTTCACAGAGCTATTTTCCTCAAATTAAATGAGGTAAATTAGTAATGTGCTTAACAGAATGTGTGATGTATAACAAGACCTCAATAAGTTTCAGTTGTTACTACTATTAATATTGATTGCATCTTTACGAAGACAGCTAATTCCATTAGGCAGATTCCTCTTCCACCTATTTTAAAAGAAGAGAAGGGATTTTTAATGGCTGAATTATAAGAAATTTCATACTCTTTCAGTAAGCATTATAACCCCCCTCCTCTCTTATTTTATATCAAAGTGTCTATATAATCATAAAGAATTCTATTAACTTCCTTAAAGCAGCTTAATGAGAGGACACATACTGCAATACTCTCTGAAATAGAATAGAAAGTCCCTGTGCATAAATATCCACGGGGAAAATAGCTTTGTGGATTTCTTACACCAAATTAGAGTGTTGGTTTAGGAAAACCTGAGAATATTCTCAGAGGAATGAGAATATTCTCTGTGTCTTATACTTCAGAGCTGTCAGTCAGTATTTTTGATCATTAGCCATCTGTGATTATTTTAATTTTTGCCAGCAGGAGAAGGAACTCTTTTCTACCCAGGAGCTCTGTTATTACAATATAATTTATATGTAAAGAGCTCATTTCATCAGGGAGAGAAACTTTTACACAGTTTTCTTTTTTTTTTTTTTTGTATGGTTTGAAAGAAATTTATAACATCTTGTCTTTTACCTTCCCCAACTCCATACTCCTATCTTCTGCCATTCTATACATTTCCCCTCACATAAATTCTACAGAAGCCAGCTAACACTTTTAAGAACAGGATTGAAGTTAATTTCCATATATTTCAAATAGAAAAACCTCATATTTATTGCAGTCACTATTTTAAAATTTCTAACTCATGGAGAAAAATACAACTTTGTAGTGATTTTTAGTACTGAAGAGAAAACTTCTGCTTGAGAATTCCTTATTAATAGTTTTTTTAAAATAACATGATGACATTTAAGTTACAATTATGTAATAAGGGCAACTTTTGAGAGAGAGGAAGAAGAAAAATTTGAAAATTAAAAGTTGGCCTTTTTAAGCCATGTCATGAGTTAGGACTTCCAGTCATGGAATCACTTTCATACCTCATCCCATGTCTGCTTCTGATTTCAGGTTGACCTTCAGAAAGTTAAAAGGTCCCTCAATCACTTTACCTATAATGTGGGATAGTAATGTTTGACTGAATATAGTTATTGCAACTATTAATGAGTTATTGGTCATAAAATGTAGTCCACGTATAACAAGTCTCTGCATGAAGAGAAGACTGAATGCCCGGGTCTTACAATGGTGCAGTGAAGTGAATTATTGATCATCTGCACAAAATTTTAGGTCTTGAACTTTACAAACCAAGTTTCAAATCTCAGGATAGATGATTGTGGAGACTAGTGTTTTCTGAGGTCCCATGACATTTCCTGAGGATTCAGAAAATATATCTGTTTTCTTTCCTGGTGAAAGGGCACATTATAGTTTTTGCAGAGTTGACTTCAGAGGAATTTACTAGTGATTCTCCTGTCTCATTTCCTAGTTTAATTCTATTTATTTCCTTCTTAACCCTAATTCTACTTATTTCCTTCCCTGTCTAAACTTCCTTTGGGAGTAACAACTTGAAGTTCTAACTCATAAAGCTTAAATAGAGCAATCGAACAACCTCAGTATGCTAAGTGGACAATGGCACTAACAGCACACAGTACACACTTCCTCTCCCTATGCACCTAGACACCTAGTTTAAAAGAAGAAATCAAAGTGATGCAGTGTACTCATTTATACAAGATTGCTGAAAAGTTTTAAAATGATGCTAAAAAACATCTTCACTTTTCATTCTTCTCTAGGTGTGATTCAGGACACACACACACACACACACACACACAGTGGAATGTGGAGAAGGGTAATTCCCAAAATACTGATCAACTTATCGAAGAAACAGCAGCATCTTCTGAGAAGTTTCAAGAAAAGTAGCCAAGTGCTCAAAGTAAAATCTCGGTCATCATGTCCAGTACCATTGAAATCTAACCTGATCTGACTTCCATTTAACATCTGAACTTAATTTTCTTGGCTCTAATTAGCACAGAGCCTCTTCCTCATAGAAACATTGAGATCAGTCACGGCATCTAGAAAGGTCAGGAGTAATGTCAAATAATTCCCAACTGCCCTTTCACACAACAGGCCTCTAGGAGGTAATGGTTTCTTAGTTTAAAATAAACAAACTTCAAAGCATAGAACTTTATGATGAAGATAAAATCTATGTCTGCATGTCAATCTTTTTTTTTAATAGTAAAATGGAGTCATATACAGTACCCTTGTAGACATAATTTATTCTCAGTTCTAAAGTGTTATTATTTAGACTTTGAAACAGAACAAAAATCTAACTATTGTTTGGACAGCGTAGTTACTGAAAGGTGACAACAGTATTGCTTATTTCAGCTACCAGATTTGAAGACCCTGTCTAAGGCTGTTGAAATAATAACCCTGATACATTATCTAATAATGAGCCCAGGAAACTAAGGGATGTATTTCTGCCTTATAGTAACTTTGGTTTACTGCATGGGAAACAGTTCTACCCACAAACAGTCAGAATTCTGAGACAACTCAGGCAAATCTGCCCTTCTAGCCAGAAGAGAGAAACAATCAGGTCAAATAACAAAAAGCAAAAAGCAAAAAACAAAACAAAACAAAAAACCCTACCAAACTATAATTAAGACCTGGAAGATTTAAAAAACAAATGAGTTAATGATTTTATTTCTATGCAAATAACAAATCTTTGGGACAGATCAAATGCATATTTTACTTCCATATTGCCAAACTTTGATTTGATTGATTCTATATTTATCCCCATGTGGCAGCTGGAGCACTCACTTTAGAGGAAAACTTTCCTAATTCCAGTCTATCAAGGAAAATCTGCAAGTTAAAAACTCACTTTTATCAGCAGGCATTCGCAGAATGGCAGGTGGCAAATAAAGCTCTTAGTGGGTTACTCTAATTGCATTTTATTTTACCTTCACAAGTTAAAAAGTTGCAAGAATAAGGAGAGGGGAACTTTCTATGGTTTTGACAGTTGTGTTTACATCTTTCTCTCATCAACAGTCTGCTTGAAGTTTTCACTGACTGCTAAGCTAGCTAAAGAAGTCTAAAATTTGTATCAGAAATATATAGAAAAGAATTAGGAAAAGTTAGATGCAATAGAAATATTACAGTATGTAACTGCAAATTGTTTTAGTGCCTTTCTTCACTTTTATTTTCACAAATTCTCTAATACTAGCTTGCTTCCTCCCTTACCTTATTTGTTTCTTGTTTTCTTAGGATAAGCATATGTGAGTTGTAGCTGCTAATAGACGTCTCCAGCCTTTTAAAAAACTCTTATGAGTTCCTTGTGTATGTTACATTTCCATAGATATAAAGATCATTGGGGTAAATTTTGAGTACAGCTGAACTATTGTTTTTCCTGCCTTTATGATCAGTTGATAAAGGTTGGAGTAGCCATGTACCAGAAACAAGAATACTTGTTGTGGACATGAATGATAGATTTCTGTGGGACTAGTGGGTACTCCTAGACAAGTCATGACAGCAAGTGAGTCAGCCTGGAGCCTAACCTCAGTTTTGGGCTGGTGGCATGTGCAGTGTGACTCCAGGATGAAGCAGGTAGCTCATGCAGTCTGACCCCAGGCTCACTCTCCATTGCTCTAAATGTTCCCTTTTGAATTTCTGCCTAATAAAACCTTTCCTATGCATCTTGCTGACTACTCCTGAAAATTCTTTTTCTATGATGAACTCCCAAGCATTCTGTTTATGACAGGTTAAATTCCTTGTCTCATCTTTGAGAATCTCCTAAGACCAGTTCTTTACACCACCTTTAGTATCATACAACAGGGGATAAAATGGATGGTATCTTAGTAGCTTTCTCATTGCTGGTACAAAATACTCAACTCTCACAAGTTAGAGAAGGAAAAGTTTACTTTTGCTCACAGTTTGTAGAAGTTTCAGGCCATACGCCACTGGTTCCAAATCAGAGAAGCAAGGCAGAGAGGTGTGGCAGAAGATAAAAATTCATGGAGAGCCAATTTGGAGGCAACATCAAATGAGAAGGAAGGATGAATATAAGCTTTCCCAGGCCATGCCCACAGTGACTCACCTCTTTCCAACAGACTTCGCCATCTATGTCATAGTCAGCTATAAACCCATATGCCATAACAGATGAATTATAAGTTTCCTTATTGTCTTGGTTTCTTTTCCCAAGTTGCTGAGACAAAATACCTGACACCCAAATTTAGGGAAGGAAAGGTTTATTTAGCTTACAGTTTTTGGAGGTTTTAGTCCATAATCAACTGGCTCCAGGGCAGGGTGGCATGACACTGAGGCAACACTTTAAGGCAGCAACAAGCAAAAGCAGCCAGAGTAAATGGGGCAAGAACAAGCCTCTTCTCCTCCCTTATACTGTACACAGGACAACTCTGCCACCTCCAGGGTGGGTGTAGCATTCACAAATCTCCTTGCCCTGCTTTGCACAAGATGAGGATGTCTACAAAGTAAGAACCCTGGCTCCCTGCTGAGTCTCTCAGTTAAATTTCTGACCTTCTCAAATTGACACAATGAACAGGTAACTGCATGGGCTCTACACCCCAGGATGTAGAGCTGCTGAATTACTGAATTAAGCTTCTAGACTTCTCAAGTTGATGCAATGTATGAACCATAACACTTACTTAAAAGCCTAATAGCAGCACATTTGACAAATACATAACTGTTAAATCATTTAATAAATGATCATGGACCTAAACATAGTGTATGCATATGTATATTTCTAGTAAATATTGTAATGATAGAAGCAATATATAATTAAACATTGAACCCTATTAAAATAAGAAAAACTGTAAATAAACATCAGCAGTGTTATGGTTTGTGTTTAGAAATCCTGTAAAGCCTCTTGTAGTCATTGGTAGGACTTTTTCACAGGTGGCTGGATCTAGAGTATGTGATTGATTCATGGTACAACAGAGTAAAGATGCCAGGACTAAGTTTGTGTGATTAATAAATGAGTCCACTGATTGGCTTGGCTGCCACCCTAAATCAGGTAAGCTAGAAAGAATATGAAAGGGGCAGAAAGAAGCTGCTATTGCATCTTGCCACGTGTTTGATTTTGCTGCCTTCTGCCTGGTGTGAACTCTTTCCCCTCTGCTATGTCACCCTGTCTTGGCGTCAGCCCAATACAAACTGAAACCTCTACAAACTGTGATCCAAATAAACTTTTCCTTCCTTAACTTTGTGTGTCAAGTATTTTGTCTCGGTAACTAAGACAAATAGTGTGGACTGCAAGGTTCAACACTGTAAAGCTAACAATAATCTAAAAGTTGATCTAAAATTTGTTGTCCCAAGTTCTTAGTTAATTTTTTTCCAAGAAACTTAAATATTCAAAAGTTACATGATAAAAAAGAATTTTTTTTATAATTTTGAGGGGAAAAAACAAATGGGAAAATTTGCTTTACCAGATATCAAGAAATATTTTAAGACAGAGTGATTAATATGATACTGACATAAGGGCAGACAAACAAATAGAAACTAATGGAAAATCTAAATTAAATTCACTCATATTTGGAAATGATATATGTAAATGTAAGTGTTACAAATGAGAGTAGATGGAATTTATTATAAAATAACTGAGCAACTGGTTGTTCATACAGAGAAAATTGACTTGTCTCACTATTTGTGTGTATACACAATGACTAAATTTCAGAGGGGTAAGAACTAAATCTACAGTGAATAATTTGAGCTCCTTTATAAGCAATAACATTTTCATGATATCAGATTAAGGGAAAACACAAAATTACATGTGACACTGAAGTATTAGATTGTATTAAGATAATTTGTAACTGACAGATTAACATTAGAAAGTTTGAATGAAAACCTACAATGTTCTAGAGTAGCTTTTCAAAAACATAAAATGGTAAAATGACTAATATCTTCAATAAAACGATCACAAAAGAATGTATTTTTAAAATGAGTAACCCAATTGGTAAGCAAAATACATGAACTATAAATTCACAGAGGGTGAATTATAAGTAGCAAGGAAACCCATAGAGAAATGTTATGGTTTGTATCTAAAATGTTACTCAAAAGTCTCAAATGTTCAAAGGTAGAACTTTTGGGAAGGAGCTGGGTCATGGGGCTGTTCACCAATTACTAAGTTGTTAGCAGTTAGGGGCTGTGTGAAGGAGTTTTGTCACTAGGGACAAGCTGGAGGATGTATTCTTGTCCCCAGTTTTTTGATTCACTCTTTTTCCTCTCTGCCAAAGGATGTAGTAGCTTTCATCTGCCATGACCTTCTAATGTACTATTTCTGCTTTGGAGCAAGGCAAACATGGACTCATTCCTCAGAAGCCATCAGTCAAATTACCTTGTTCTCCTTTGAGTTGTACGTGTTGGAAATTTTGTTCAAAGGACAGAAAATTAGCAAGAAAATGAACGTTCAACAATTCCATGTCCATGAAAAATAATTTTAACATCAAGTATGCTATATATTATTGTCTGTGTGCATAATAAAGAGACTTCTCGTACCCTCATAGTTAAGTGGTAAATTGCTACATACATTTCTGAAAGTTATTTGCCAATATCAAGTAAAACTTAGCATATTTATTGTTCATAATCCAGATTTTTCACTTTCAAGTATGTAAGCTATATAAGTACTTCCACAGAAACACAAGGATTCATGTAAAAAAATGATCCATACCATGACTTTAACAACATTTTAAGCAACCCAAATAAATATTTACCAGTGAAAGAATGGAAAAGCAAATTATGAAACAGCAGTAAAATGACAGAAACAAGTCTGTGCATTTAAACATGATTTAATTTCGTTTGTTGAGCAAAATCAATGCAAAGTGTAGATTAAGGATGATATATTATGTAGGGTTTCAAAGAATGAACTACTATTTTACAGACATGCAGTTACATATACAATGTTGTTAAAACATTGATTAGATTGTTTAAAATATCAAAAGGAAATTTAGTTCTCAGAGAATTGGATTGGGGAAGGAAATTATTGTCTCCAAGTGTGTTGGTCAGTTTTCTATTACTGTAGAAAATGTCTGAGATAAGGTGACTTAATAAAAAAAAAGGGTTACTTTGGTTCACAGTTTTGAAGACTGCAGTTCATAGTCAGTTGGGCTCTTTTCTTTTGGAGCTTGGGGAGAGGTAACTCACCATGGAAGGGAATATATGATGGAACAAGCACACCTCATGATGGCCAGAAAGTAAATGAGAGTGAGCAAAATACTAGATGCCCGTGGCCACTATCAGGGTTATGCCCACAATGGTCTAAGACTTCCTACTAAGCTTTTATCTTAAAGGTTCCATCACCTCCCAATAGGCCTCAGGGATGGAGACCAAGTTTTTAACACATGAGCCTTTCAAAGATATTGCCAATCCAAACTAGTATCAAGGTAATTTGGACATGTATATATTTAGTGAGCAAAGCCTCTGAAAAATGTTTCATAAGATTAAGACATGCTGAATCTGTATTGTCAGAATAAGAATTTAGTTATTTGTCACTATGTTTCTATCCCTCAGTACATTTTAACTATTTAATTCACACTCATTGGATAATCATAATTGATAAAAGTACAACGTAACTCTTATATTTGTATAAAATGGAAAATGGATCATTTTAATGTTAAATGTAAAACAATACACTTATAGACAAAAGCTAGAAAAAAACGTTAGCTCTGTATCCAAAGAGTTTTAAAAATAAAACAGGAAAAATATCCTTGAAAATTGATAAACTACATAAAATTGAACAACTTCTTTTGGGAAAAAGACACTATTAAGAGAATAAAAAGATTAAACACAGTTGGAGAGAAAACATTTACAGATTACATATGAAAAGCAAAAATCTTTTATTCAGAGTATATGAAGACCTCTCAAAACTCAGCAGGTTAGAAAACAACCCAATAAAGTATAAGCAATAGACATAAATAGACTCTTTCATCAAAGAAGATTAAAGATGACAAACACATGAAAACATACTCAATATAAAGAGTCCCTGATAGGTGCAAACAAAATCATGATAAGATACTACTCTTCTCCTATTATAAGGAACTAAAAACACTGACAACATCCAATGCTGGCAGGGAACAACGAAATCTTTCATATATAGCTCATAGGAATACAAAATGCTACAGCAAAATTTTTAAAGATGTTGGGCAGTTTTTTTAAAATGAAATTAAACACACAATTGTAATATGACACAATATTCATAAGCATTGATTCAAGAGAAATAAAAATATTTGTTCACATAAAAACTAATGCAATTATATAATTTATCTTTTAATGGCCAGAAACTACAAAGAACTTGTATTGATTAACATTTTTGCTTGTACAAAATATCTGACGTAGGTCAGATATTTATTTGGCTCACAGTTTTGCAGGTTTCAGTAGCAGGTTGAACTGGTTCCAAAGCAGAGACATAATAGCACAAGGGCATGGCAGTGAGAAGATGTTCTAGTCATGATGTACAGGAAGCAATAAATAGGGAAAGAGCCCAGAAGAAAGGGTTAGGACCAGATATACTCCCCCAGTTTATGCCCCATGACCCATCTAGATACACCCATATGTGTGCTAATCTTGGAGGTGTCTGTCTTGCTGGTTAAATTGACAACCAACATTAACTTTCCGACTGTTAAATGGTCCTCAGCAGATAAAGTGATAAACACATTATGGCTGGTGCATAAAGTGGGATATTAGTGATAAAGAGAATGCACAACATGGATAAATCTCAAAAGACCTGGGTTAAGTGAAAGAATCCAGACTCCAAGGTTACCAGCTTGATGGTTCTCTTTATGTGACATTATAAAGTGAAATTATGGGACAGAAAACAGGTAAGTAGTTGCCATGGACTGGGGCAAGAGAGGGTTTCACTAAAAACAGGTAACAGTAGAGTGCAGACAGATTTATTCTGAATTATGATTGTGGGTATGCATTTCTGTAACTGAACATGAAAAATGTTGACACTTGTACACAAAGCAAAAAATTAATGTGATCATATTTTTGTATATACAATCATGTACAAATGTGTATGTTTTGGTCACAGGATAGGAGACCACCTGTATTCTGAGCTTCCAAATTACAGGGACTCCTTTTCTACAAATTCAGTGAGGAAAGTGATGCTACTGAAATCTGTTCAAAATACTGAGCTACTGAAAAGTTTGCAGAAGAAGAACAGAAAAGAAAATATATAGTTTTCCATATGACTCACTTATTATCAATCACACAGTTTCTAAAATCCAGCAATCCATGGGGTTGTAGGTATAAAGTTTTCAAGCACTAACACAAAGACTTGGACAGTTTTGGGGAGATGGGAGGAAAACAAAGGAAACTGATACTTCACCACATGGCAGAAACTTAGCAAGCCATGGAACAGATGAATGCTAAATGTTAATGAGTGGCTGATATATGCACCCAGACTCTACTGTTTATATCAATTGATAAAGTTAATTAAAAGAAGATATAATATGATAATGAATTTCAAAAAAGAACACTGTGTATATTTTTCTCTGTAACATTGCCCATAATTTACTTACTTGGAAACATTACTTATTGTTCTTTTTGTAAAACAAATACTAATTTTGATAGACATTCAAACATCTTTCAGAAAAGACAGACTACTTTTGCAAATGCAAACCTAAGGGGAATTTGGAATAACTTTCTAGCCTGTAAGAAGATGTTTCTTAGAGAAAGCATATTAAGTAGAAGAAATGTTATGATTTCAGTAAACACAGGTGTTTATGCTGGTCTATTGATACTTGACTTCACATTTTTTTATACTGTATAAAATTTTTTTATAAATTTGGTGTTAATGAGAGTGTGTGATGTGGATAATACTGACGATAGTTAGGGAAGATGAATATGGCCACTCTCCAACTTTGAGTACACATTTCCATCTCCACAGCCTCCCTGTCAAATCTAACACTTCCACTACTCAATACTTGGCATCTATTGTGCAAGGATTGGCAATCTTACTCAATTAGTGGGAAGGAAAGTAAATTTGTCTATGGGTTGAGCTTACTGTATTTGTAACTTCTCACAGAAACGTTTACTTTCTTTACAACGTAGTATGTGTCAGTGGCCAGCCAGAGTTTGATTTGGTAAGGTCGATACGCATCAGATTCCATTCTTCATAACCCAGAAAATATTATTAGCTAGAGTCATATACAGTAGTCTCATCATTCACAGTTTTGGTTTCCAGTTTCAGCTACCTGAAGTCAACTGAATTTTGAAAATATTAAATAGAAACTTCCAGCAATAAGTAATTTATAAGTTTAAGCTGATCATTTTTTTGAGTAGCATGATGAAATGTCACAATTTCTCATTCTATCCTGCTTTGCCTATTGTATTCATACTGTATATACTAACTGTTCCCTATTAACTTAGTAATCACTTTAATTACCAGATGTGCATGGTATCATAATGCTTGTGTTTAGATAACTGTGTTTTACTTAATAATGGCCCCAAAGCACATAGAGCAATGGCATTCCCAATTTTATTACACATATTGTTACATCTCTACTTTATTATTATTAGTGTTAATGTATTACTATATACAATTTTTAAACTTTATTGCACACATAGAAAAACATATATTAATATATAATTTGTAATACTATATTAAAATGTACATGCTAGTCAAAAATATATGAATTTATATATTATATATTTATATATATAAAATGCTTAGTGCTATCCTTAATTATATAAGTTCTATAATCTTTTATATATGATATTTTGTATACATATATATATATATATACACACAGAAAATATTTAGTACTATCCTTTGTTTCCAGCATGCACATAGGGTCTTAACACATCCCCCATGAATAAGGCAGTATTATTGTATATCCACTTTAAACATGAAATTTGTTAAACAGCTAGCTCACATCTTTTGCAGAAATTTTGAAGTAGGATTTCAGATATGTGTTAGTGTATCGAGTCATATGTATTTATATACATTGAAAACATATTTTCTTAAAGGGACGCAGGCATAGGAAAAGATGGAGAAAAGCTTATTTATACTTGAGTACCCACTTAGCAAAGTTCTTGATTGTAACTATTTCCTTAACCTCTTTTTGATCATAATAATTATGAAAGGCATATTTTGCACACCAAATTGTGATCCATGATTTGGTTTATTTGCTGCTTCAGACTCTAAGACTAGTAGCCTGGATATCTGTAATTTGGTAATGTGCAGAGGTGAATCTGTTGTTCAGAATAGTTTAGGAAAACCTAATTATATTTTTTGCAGTAGAACATTATATGGGCTTTTTAAAGAATTTTTTGTTCAAGGTTTTGATTAGTACATGTTTGCAGTATATAATGATCACATTACTTGTGGGGAATTGGTCCATGCACATAACACATAGCAGTTTTTTTCTTCCCCTTTCCCTCTTCTCCTTTCCTGTACTATTCATCTTTTGATCTACTTTCCATTTACAAAACACCTATCTCCTTACTTCCTACTATTTATCTTTTATTTTGTTCTGTATTTGTATTTCGGGTTTCTCTATAAGAGATACCATGAGATATTTAAGCTCATATGTCTGATTAATTTCTCAACATGATGACTGGTCTCCAGGGGCATCCGTTTTCCTAAAAAATACTCAAAATTTATCCTTTTTTATGGCAGATGAGTACACTATTGAGTACAAATACTGCATTTTCTTTATCCATTCATCTGTTGATGGGCATATAGGCTGCTTCCAATCTTTAGGTAATATGAATTGTGCTGCTATAAAAATGAGCATGCATGTATCGCTGTAATGTGATTTCCTTAGCTCTTTCAGGAATATACCCAGAAGAGGAATACTGGGTGAAATGGAATTTCTAGTTTTAGTTTTCTGTGGAATCTCCACACTGATTTTGATACTCATTGTCCTGGTTTACAGTCTCACAAACAATGTAGAAGTGTTCCTTTTTCCCTGCAGCCTTACAATCATTTGGCGTCATTTGATTTCTTGAAAATATTTGAGTTTTTGATCATGGTTGAAGTGTTTCTGAGGCCCTGTTGTTTATATGTCAGTGAAGCAGGACTGTAGATAATCTACCGTGTTACTCAGAAAGGATCAGGAAGCAGTCAGCAGCAATTTCAAATTTTCATATTTTTAACTTTAGTCATAAATACAGTTAAATTTCTCTCCATCTTTTTAAATATACTCTCTGAATTTCTTTTGAACCATTTTACATATCCTAGTGTAAGTTCAACATTTGCTTCTAAAAATATAATTTGGTGAGCTTCAAAAAGAAAGAAATTGGAAATATTGTAGAAAGAAATAAAAAATAAAATCTGCCTTACAAGGCAACACTTACACATTTAATTCAATGTGTTTATCATCATGTGAAATAACAGAAAATGTTTACTTCATTAACTAGATACTCTTTTAAATTTTCCTTTTTAGAAAGAACAGCTCAACAGTGGACATGTTTTTCTGTCTTTTTTCTTTAATATTTTTTTCTTTCTCTTAGAGTTCTCCCTTAGCAGTGGTCAAATGTCAAACCCCTCACACTTTCCAACACATAATGAAAATAGACTTACTATATTTCAAGCTTCACTTTGTAGATTGCTTCTACCTGCTGCTCAGCATAATTTGTTCAGTGTAAATGAAGTGCTTAGAAGTTAGTGAAAGAAAAAGGCACAAAAAGAGACTGTTGGGCAGCAGCTTGCATAAATACAGTTCCAATGAGCCAAAGTATGTAAAGTGGATATGAAACCCTTAGGGTTTTATTATTTTATTTTATTTTTACTTAAGAGAAAATGGACACAGAAAAGAAAAACAAAAAGCCAAAGAGACAAACAAACAACAACAGCAACAAATCAAATACAATAACATTATAGGTTGACAAAGTGAGATGATTGGAATTTGACAATGGTTGTAATATTGCATATTGTTACCTTCAAAGGAGCAGTTTAGATTAACATATGTAGACATGTAAAATTGATCCAATCATAAGAGTATTAGCTGTTCTTTTTCAATAACTAATGCTTTTAGTAGTATAGTCATTTTAACTATCTTATGTATACCTATATACAGATTTATGTCTTTTTCCTTTTCCCTTCCTTCTTTCCTCCTTTCCTTTCCCCTTATAATACCTCTTGTTATCTTCAAAATAACTACCCACACCAACAGGCACAATACAATCAAACAAAATAGCATAGGATAAAACCAATGAAAAACAAAACAATGGAAGCAATACATAGTAAAACAACACTGATTGCTATAATGCCTCATGTTATCTTCTAAGCAGTTGCTTATATCATCAGTCATAATACAATCAAACAAACCAAAATAGGATAAAATCACTCAAAACAAAACAAAGAAAGCAATATAGGGCTTCAAAACAAGGTGATCAGATATCAATAATGGCTACCATAATGTGTTTTGTTATCTTTGAAATAGCTGTCTATGCCATCAGATATAACAAAATTAGGCAAATCTAAGTAGAGTAAGACCAAACTAAACAGCTCAAAGAAAACAATACAGGGCTCAAATCCCTATGATAGATTAACAGTGACGACTGCCTGCCCTTTTTAGATACTTCCTACCCTTTCATTTTTACAATATATATTGTGTATTTTGAATCCTACTAACTCCTTTAGCTTTTTTTTTTTTTTTTTTTGTACTAGGGAGATAACATGTTGCTCACCCATGTGGCTCTGGGCCATTTCATCCATGAACATGATCTTAAGTTGTATCCATTTACCTACAAGAAGCTTGAGGTTATTTTTCTTTATAGCTAAGTAGCTTTCCATTGGGTAAAAATGCCATATCTTTCTTGTCCACTATGTAGCTAATGGGCAAGCTACCCCCAATTCTTTCTGGTTCCCTGTCACATACAGCATTGTTCTCTCTCCTTTGACTTTCACCCTATGAACCCCCTTTCAAGTTTAATGTGTTTCTTGTATAAAGCATACTGGTGGGTCCTATCTTCTGATCCACTCTACCTGTGTTTCTTTCCATTGGTGTATTGAGTTCATCTACGTTAATGGTTAAGGTAAGTATGCACTGCCTCGTCTCCCCCATGCCACTTTCCTGCAGTTGGTTGCCCACTTTTCCTCTCTACTCAATTGTCTGCCCCACTCGGCGATAACCCTCTGCCACAGTTTCTGGAGCTGTGGTCTTTTTTATCTCTCTCTAAAATGTTCTTCAGTATTCTTTGTAGGGTTGGCTTGGTGGTCATAAATTCCTTCAGTTGTTCTTTGTCTTGGAAGTATCTTGTTTCTCCATTAATTTTGAAAGATAGTTTTGCAGGGTACATCAATCTGGGTTGGAAGTTGTTTTCTTTCAGGGCTTAAAATACTTCACTCTAAGCTCTTCTTGACCTGATGGTTTGTATTGAGAAGTCTGTTGTGATTCTGATGGGTTTTCCTTTGTAGGTGATCTGTTTCTTTTCTCTCACAGCTTTTAATATTCTGTTCTTATGTTGAATTTCTGGGATCTTGATTAATATATGTCTGGGTGTAGATTTATTTTGGTTATGGTTAGCTGGATTTCTATTTGCTTCACTTATCTGAAAGTCACTTCCTGTTCCCATGCTTGGGAAGTTTTCTAAAATTATTTCTGTAAATAGACTTTTAATTTCATTTGTACTGACCCCTGCTTTTTCACTCACACCTTTTATTCTTAAGTTATGTTTCTTTGGGTTGTCTTGCAGCCATTGTATTGTTACTTCCAGGTTCCTCGCTATTTTTAAGAGATCTTTCCTTTCATGATCACAAGCTGCAAACCTCACTTCAAGGTTTGAAAGTCTATCTTTAGTTTCTTTCAAGTGATTTTGCCAACTTTCATTGGAGTTTTTTATTTCTTGGTTATCTCTTTGAATCTGTTTCATGTATTCTAAATCTTTTTTGTATTGTTCATTCAAGGTTTTCCTCATTTTCCTATGCTCCATTGTTTCATCTATGTCTCCTTTAGAGTTGCCTACCAGTTCTTTTATTATGTTTTTCATTTCTTCTTTTAGTTGAGTTAGTATTTCTGTTCTAATTTATTTTATAGCCTCTTGAAGTTGTTTCTTTACTTCAGTTGCCATCACCTCAGAAACTTCAGTTGTGGGACTCCCAATCTCTTCTGCTTTTGCATCTCCTGGATTTGCTCTGTTTGGATTGGAGGCCAGAGACTGCCTTTTGTGTCTTTGTCTTGACATATTCCTGGGTTCTGCTGGGCAAATGGGTACTAGGGACCCAGGCACTCCTCGCATTGGTCACAATTTCTCTGAAGTGAGACTGGTTCTTCTAGTCAATGCTGATTATGGATGTCTGATGGCTGCCACTGGGGGCGCTGTTACAGCGCTATCTGCTGCCTTTCCCCAGCCCGCCTTGGCTCCTGGATGGCTGGTACAGTGTGGCAGGGGCAGGGCTGTTTCCCACAAAGCTTGGCCAGTCACCTGTGGACTCTCCACCACCACCCCTGGAGTGCACGCAGAGCTGCCATCTCCAGACAGAGCCCGTCACCCTCAGGGACCCTCCGAGGTGGCCCCCAGGATGAGCGTAGGGAGCAGGGCTCAGCCTGAGCAACCTCCATGGGACTGCACCAAGCTAGGAGTCCCCAGCTCAACTCCAAGATACCTCCCAGCCAATCTCTTTCTCTCGTGGGAAGGTGAAGACCTTTGTACACTCACCGTCAGCCAGTTCAGTTCTCCAGGTCTGCTCCCCCTGTCCACTGCCACTCTCTTCCAATGCTGCCTCTCTCAGCAGAGGCCTCCGGGGTTGCTGCCACTATGGCAGCACCTTGATCATGCATCCCCAGTTTCCACACAGTGGGTCCAGCTCCGGGCAGAGGTGCCGCCAGCTGCCACCTTCTTTGTTTAAGTGTTTCTTTTTTACTCTTTCTGTGGGCTTCAGTTCTCACTTTAGATTCTTCCTGGGTCCAGAGGGCCCACGTCCTTCCTTCTTGTCTTCCCCATGTTGCTATATTCCAGCATCTGGATGGTATCTCTCAGGGAGGCTGTTAAGTCTGCTGCTTACTGTTCTGCCATCTTGTTCTTCTCCCAGGTTTTATAATTTTAATTATAGCAGCCATCACAAATAATTGCTATAATCTAGAAAATCAACCATTTTTGCCAAATTAAAATTCACTTAATTTGCCCACATTACTGATAATATATTTTAACTTCTTTCGTTTGCTTGGGCAAGAACCAAAATGATGTTCATTGTTTTGAAAATACTGTTGATCTTTGATAAGGGTTTTGTATAAAAATTCCTAAAATTGACATAAACTTAAAATCAAAAGGGTAGTCAAAGAGTTATTACATTCTTGAAAATATCTGTAAAAGAATTAAAGTGATTTTAGGGTTAAAACAGTAAGCAGCATAATGTTATTCAAGTAAACTCCTTGAGATGATCTCTATGTTACCATCAGTGACTCATAATGTAAAAGATGATATTACTTCTTCTCTTCTTGATGGTCTTTCTCAGGGCCTAATTTCAGTCCAGAAAATATTTCACATTTTCACACTATAAAATATTACTTAATCAATGTTGTGTGAAGAAAACATTTGTGATTTTAATTTGACTTTTGTTGTAGTAATCAATACAACCTACTGTATACAAAAAATAAAGAAAAATCAACATAGTTTTAAAATATCATTAATATCAATGTAAGTAGAAAGCCAGAAAACAAGCAATATCTGGTTTAAATTAATAGTTTAAGGAGAGAATTCCTAGATCCTATGTGGATCATCTGATACTCATTGTCAACTTGATAATGGACAGGGTTCTCTTATGTGTACACGCTAAATTTCCCATCAAATGCTTGTTTGAGTTTATGTAGGGGAGAGCATATGAGTACTTCAAAACAGTAAAACTAACAACCAAAAAGATTTTTTCTGATACAAATAATATTTTTTTCTGATAAAATTCAGCTTTTGTTTACGGAATATATCAACAAGCACAGATATGTATTTTATGCTAATCTTTATTGAATGCATTAAAAATCAAAGACCTAGCACTCTCACTTCTTTCCAGTCTTGTAGCCTGGTACCTTTACTATATTAATAAAAGACAAAATGAAAAGTCAAGATAGTTATTCTTGAGGAAAACAACATTTTATCTTTTAGTATTATTTGACATAGTGTATCTAATGTCACACAAATACATAATTCACTAAATACTAAAACTTTGGACATAGTTTGTATTTACCTTAATATAGCAAAATCAATGCCGACTGATTAAATATTTTAAAGGCATTTTTGGCTCTGTATCTTTTTGTATTTTCTTCTTTATTGTTTTCAACACATCCTTATTCTCAGTTACTTTTTAATGTTTTTGTCATGATAACACTTCATAATTATTCTTGTAGCAATTTTCAAGTATGAAGTACTGTATAGTGTTATTAACTACAGCCTCTGTGCTATACATTAGACCTCTAGGGCTGGTTTATCCTACACGACTGAATTGCTATACCTTCTGATCAACATCTCATCTCTTTCCTCAGTCTCAAACTTTACACATCTGGTAATCAATATTCCACTCTTCGCTTCTATGAAATAAAATTTATTACGTTCTACATATAAGTGAAATACTGTGATACTTTTCTTCCCATATATGGATTTGTTTACCTAGCATAATGCCCTTCAATTTCATTCATAGTCATGAGTGGTAAAATTTCCTTATCTCAAAGGCTGAACAATACCCTATTTTATAAATATACCACAATTTCTTTATCTATTCATCTGATGACTGTTCTCATGTCTTGGCTATTGTGAATCATGCCGCAACAAACATGTGTTCAAAATAGTGACTGCTGGTCTTTGGATATAGGACCATTAATGGGATCGCTGGAAGATAAGGTAAATCTATTTTTAATTCTTTTGAGAAATCATATTATTCTTTAATGATGAATGTACCCATTTTATGTTCTCACTAGTAGTGTAAAAGTTTTTTTTTCTCCACTTCCTTGTCAGCATTCTTTTATCCTGACTTTTTGTTAAGATTTATTCAAACAGGTGTGAGCTAACAACTTATGTGGTTTTGATTTGCATTATCCTGGTGATTAATGATGTTGAGCACTTTTTCATTTATCTCTTATCATTTACATGCCTTCTTTTGAAAAAGGTCTTTCAACCACTCTTTAAAAGTGGTATTGAGTTTTATAAGTTTCTTACATATAATGGATGTTAACTCATTGTTAGTTGTATTGTTCATTATATTTTCTCTCAATTTGCAGACCTTTGGATCTCTCTTCACTATTGATTGTTTCCTTTGCTCCATAGCAGACCTTTAGTTTCATATAGTTCCACTTGTCTATTTTTACTTTCACTGCTTTACTTTTGGTGATGTATCCAAGAAATCATTGTCTAGCCAATGTTTCAAGCTTTTCCTCTATGTTTGCTTTTAGGAGTTTAATAATCTTTGGTAGAATCGACCTAGGAAGACCTCAGATTCTGTGCTTTTCTTTGTTGAGCATTTTTTCTATTGTCATTTTTCTCCTTATTTATTACTGATCCATTCACACTTTCTATTCCTTCTTGATTCATTTTTGCTTGGTTGTGTGTGTGTTTTAGAAAACAACTCTTTCTTTGAGTTATTCAATTTGCTTACATTTTTATTAGTCTTATGATTATTTTTATTTCCAGAACATCTGTTGTAATGACTTTTATTTCTTATTATATTTATTTAGCTTCTCTCATTTTCTTCTTAGTCTAGCTAAGGGTTGCACAATATTGTATATCATTCAACAGCCTAACTTTTAACTATTGGATTTTTCATTTTCTAGTTTCCTGAGGTGTAAAATTAGGCCATTTATTTCCAAATCTACCTGTCTGTCTGTCTATCTATCTATCTATCTATCTATCTATCTATCTATCATCTATCTATCTATCATCACTGTTTAGAAGAATTTATTAAGGTGTCTCAGAGTGATGACGATGTGCACTTGTATGAATACAGCTGTCAGCTTAAGGTCTGAGAACAGCTGTAAACATGACAGGAGCACCAGATGGGGTCACCAGGCAGAGGTCTTCAGTCCAGAATGGCCAGACTTGGGGGGCAGCCTTGTACCTCTTCACTAGAGGCTCCTGTTCTGAACCATCTCCAGATAATCCTCTAGGAGCTTGCCTGTGTTTCCAACAGTTTCCTCAGCTTCTTGGCTTGCTCTTTGCTCAGCTCTGTGCCCTTGGTGTCACTTGTGGGTAAGTCATTTTCACCAAACTTGGAATTCTTGCCACTTTCTGATAAGAACATTTGATTGGGTGGAATGTTCATCCGGGCTGGCTTTGCTGTCTCTTGTTCTTGTTTACTCATGGCAGCTTTTTCCTTTTTCTTCCTCTTTTCTTCTTCAACCCTTTTCTTCTCTCTCTTTTAGCAAGGTGTCTCTGTCCACCAGTTTCACGACCATCAGCAGTCCTTCGTGGTCCTCAAACTACACCCCAACATGTGGCAGGCTATCATCCAAGAGAGCATGACCGAGCTGCAGTACCTCAAGGACTTTTTTCTCCTGGGCAGTCTTCCACAAGCCTTCCCTTAATTTGACAGTATCTCTAGGTCAGCCATGATGATGATTTTAGGTGGGTCCCAGGCTACTCCTAGGCCCTCCAATGGGGAACTCCAAGGAATTTTCCTCTTCAACGCTCCCAAAGATCTTTAGCATGTGCGTGAGGTACAGGGCAATGTTGCCTAGCAGCACCATTTGGGCATCCTCCTTGTAGCCTTTCAGGCCTCCATGGAGAGGTTTCACTGACCGATCAGGATCTGCATTTCCTCCATGACAGTGCAGGTGTCAACATTTCCACAGAGAGCTTTGTGTACTGCCATCTTCTTTTATAAAAGTGCTTATTCAGCTCTGCCTCTGCATCATCCCACTTCTCAAATCTCCCGATGATGTCAACCAGAGCATGAAGGATGTCTTTCACGTTAAGGAAAAACTCATTCATGAACTTCTACTGAGTGCCAACTCCATGGTACTGCTTGAGTAGTCCAACATGTCTTTGTAGAAATGCATGAGGAAGACTAGCCACAACTGCCACACTAATGCTTGTTCAAGGAGTCTTCATGGTGATA
>RJWM01029818.1:0-23830 GCA_004363535.1 Dasyprocta punctata | reverse complement strand
AAACTTTTGTGCTTTTTTAGTTCATTAGATGAGTTTTTCCTTTATTACTCGTTTCTCTTTTTAATAGAGAATAGAAGTTATTGAAATCAGTAACAAGATATTTTTGAAATAATTCTTTCTACTTATTTCTCAAATCTTTGAGATCATTGTAGAATGTGTTTTTAGAGCATTTATCTAACAATTTTGTTTCTATATTTTATAAATTGTTAATAAAAATGCATTCTCTTTGAACATATTCCCTATGACTAAAAAGTCTATGATCTACCAGTAATATGCAAATATATTACTGATACTTTTGAAGAAGTGTTAAAAGTATGAAAGATATGTGTCAACATTTTAAATATCTGTCCAAAGAAAAATAAGCCACTCTGTTTTCATTTGCATGTTAAATTTGTATTTTGGTTTAAAATCTGTATTCTTGTTCAACAAGATTCTTTGACACACTAGATAAGCTTTTATACCTTCTACAAATCAATGTCTCCTTGAATGCATATGTATTTTTCTAATGTTTTAAATCTATAGTTCTATGAACATCAAATAAATTTCTCTACCCTAGAATAATGAAACTGCCAAGGCACTAAAGTATAATTAACATATCTCAAAAGTGCATTTTTTTTCAAATGAGGTTTGTACTACTATGCATTACTATTTCCAGGAGGAATATTTGCTAAATTGAACAGGCCCATAGAATTGTATTTCACTTCACTCTTTCTCCTTTCCTATTTCTGCTCACCTAGCAAGCATGAAACCTAGAATTTCAACAGAGTAACATTTAGGTTTTCTCTGGCTTTGTGAGATGAAGAATATCAAACCTGCAGTAGAAGCTGATGTGGTCTGTGAAACTTCTTGAATGAACATTGATGACCAAAGATTAATTGAAATGAACAGTACAGAAAATAGAAAGCAAAAAACTGCTGTAGATCTAATGAGTTTAAAAGCAAACAAACAAATAAAACAAACAACTGCAAGGCACAGTCCAAAGCAGTGCAGTTAGTAACTGACCATTCAAGTCCTTCTACTCCTTCCTGAAATATGCTATAATCCAAATGGAAAATATCCACATGACTCAGGGTGGCTAAATTCAGTTTATCTTATTATTTACCTGACCAGAAAAATAAAAAGGACAAAAATGATACTGAAAGATAATATTCATATATGCCCATTTAGTTTTAAAATCTTTCCTGTGATGCCTTGTGGTCATTATTGGGACATAGAGTAAGTGAGATTTCTACAACACTAGCTTCAGATTATAGTGACCTCTTGGTGGTTGGTGACCTACTAGTTTTCAGGCCATTGATCTTGAGAATTCTGCCTTGGAATCCCTATCACCTTAAAAAAAGAAATATCAAAAGTGTGATATAAAGTAAGGTCAAATTAAAATTCAAAAAAGAAATATTCATGCAACAAACCAGAATTGAAGAAATTCTTCAGGAAGAATAATATTCTCAGGCATAACAATGTCTATAAGTTAATTACCTTCAAAATTAATACCAGAGATCTGGTAGTAGCAATTAACACATTAAAATTTCATAGTTTATAATGAATAAAAGTAAAAATTCTCGTTTTATAGCTATTACATTTCGAAATATATGAAAAGTGTTATTTTAACAAGGCTGTGAGGTAAAAGAACAACATTCCTCTGATTTAATAGATTAAAATGAGAAATTATAGCATATGATTTACTTAAAGTTGATAGCTGATTGATACTAGAACTCACATCAATCCTGTATTGATGCCAGTCATACTAAATTCTGTTCAGAAAATAAATTTAAATAAATACAAAGTCTAATGCCATATGACCTAATCATAGGCATTCAAAGCTTGATAGTAATTTCTTTTCAACATGTGGTTTAGCAGAAATAAAAATATTAATTTGATTGTTACCGAAATTGCTATCATTAACCTTGTTTATAAAATACTAGGTAATGTTCTACTTGAATACTAATTACTAATTCAGCAAATTTAGAAGTGCATGAAAATTTCTTTGGAATTGTTTAAAAATCTAGCACATATAGAGAGGATACACAGTTAAGTGAGAATATGAAAATCACATGTTTCCAAAATGAATGAACAAATGAATAAAAAAATGAAAATTAACACCTTAAAGTGATTGAAATCTATGTAAAACTAAAGTTTAACAGACAGATAAACCATGAACGGAAAAACAGGGTATACACATAATAGTTTTGAAGAACTAACAATCATGGTTAGGGAGTGAGATTTGTGTTGCTAGAAAAGTTTAAACAACAAAACGTAATCATCTGAAAGAACTGCCATAGCAGAAAATTATATTAGAAAAATTTTAAATTTTTTTATACAGTACAGCTTTTACTTATTAATATAACTTCCTATTTTGAAGTTTAATTTGCAAGATACATTAGTAAAATGGTGGCTGAAAACTAAAATAATGTACTCATCATTTATTATTTCTGAAATACAAATGTATTTCAACATTTACTGATTCAAGTATTATATTAATTGCAAAATTAACTGGCATAAATTTATAATACACCCATTCAATATAAAAAGAGACAAGAATTAGAAACCTTAGCCAATTTAGGAATTATTTCGTTATCATGACATTAAACATTTTTTGACTGAGAACAGTACTTGGGATAGTATTGCAGAAGTAGCTTTAAATATAAATGGCCAATCGATGCCTCTATATTTTAGAATGAGAAAATTCCCAGGGACTATTACAACCAAACATGTCTGATGATCAGTTCTGTGTGAACAGGCATCATAGCCTCCTTCCATTAGTCATTAATTAGTCATTATTGACTCTCACTTTTCAGCTAAAAATGTTTTTGCATATTAAAATATCATGTCTAGTTTTAGAAGATCATTCTCTATGGAGGTCAAAACTGTTTCATGATTTGATGTCTTGACAGTTTTGAAAGGTTACCTGCAATTTTTGTGTATAATTGTTTTGTGCAATATTATATTCAGAATCCTAATCTAAGATGGACATATATTACCTTCAATATTTTTATCTGTTTGTATGTTAGACCAAACAACATATTAAAAATATAAGACAATTGTACTAAGTTGAGGTACACTTTTAGATATATTTTCCATGCTAGATTGCATTGATTTATTCTTTTACTTGTCATTTGAGTTTACTTATTTGTCTGACTTACTTCACTTAATATTATGATCTCAAGGTGCAAAAAACTTCTGGAGTCAGTTTTGACAATATATATTTTCCTAGACAATAAGCAGATTTATTTTGTCTTATGTCCTTCAATGAAAATGTAAAAGTATTTTAAAATCTCTTCTGTGCCCAGGAATATTTTATCTCCAAATAAAATATTGGGAAATTCTATTTTCTGTTTTCCTTACTTTTTAAACATCGTATTTTTCTCAGGAAAGCCTTATCTAATTCTTGTTTGTTATTATGTAAATCTAGTAGTAACTCATTAGTATTCATTTTTATGTCTTATTTTCTCAGTCTTTGGGTTTATCTTGTTGTTCACTACTCAAATGTCAAAGTTGAAAGGTAATTTTAATATTTTTTATTTATATTATATGTGAAAACTTTATTAGTTATTAATTTTGTCTAATAATGCTTTACCCTCAATCTGTTTTCTGATGACTATATTATCACTTATAAATTCAATTGCTTGGCATTTTAAATGTTATTTTAATTAAAAGTTGCAAAAGTATGTTTTCTTTTTCGCTTTCGTTCCATTTTATTTCTTCTCTCAATTATGAGTTATACATTTAAAACAATTCCTAATTGCCTTAGAGTTAACGATACATATGTTAATTAAATCCATTTTCAAATAACCTTACACCATTTCACATTTAGTACAGATACATTATAAAGATTATTCCCAGTTCCTATTTTCTTTCTGTTGTCACATTGCTGTCATTCCTTCTCATGTTCATCTCTTCAGTTGTCTATTAAATGAACTAAGAATGAGGGCGAATATTTTATTTGGCTTCATTTATTCCACCTCCAATGCTCTTTATTTCTTTATGGGGATTTCTGTTCTGTATCATTTTATTACTGTCTAGAGAACTATTTTAATTTTATATCAGGAAATCTTTTCTGGTGATGGTATTACAGACAGGCAAGTTAGGTAGAAGACAGTGAGCTGTTAGAGAGGCACTGGTCCCAAGGTAGAGTCAGGAAGACTAGGCTTTGGTCAGGTAAGCATGAGCTTCAGGTGAAGAGTTTATAAAAACTGGATAGACAATTAAGTACAGGATGTAATGAGAGAGATAACAAGCAAGGTGATGGATGGCCACTATGACAGCTCTTGCTTCTTCCTATCTAGAGGACATTTTTCCTTTGCACTTGTTTCTTGGAATGAACCATTGGATAGGATTAGAGGTCAAAATGCATCTGTAGACATTCACTTGCTATGTGCCTTAACTGCTCACAGGCCCATTTCTAGTTTGAGTAAGCTTGTTTTAGTCCTATAGGTTTACCCTAGTTTGACATGGAATGGTCAGAGCCCTGGTCATTTTTTTGTATAAAAACACCTAGACAAGGACAATCCTTCACAACCCACTTTTTGGGCCCCCTGCTGACTAGTGGGGGCATTTTCTCTGTTCTTAATAGACATTTCTCCTGTCTTCCTCCTTTGTCCTCTACTTCATTATACAATTTCATGAAACATAGACCAATATTATGCCATCCCAATGTAATTCTTCTAGCTTTTGTCTATGAATATCTTTTCTCTTCATTTTTGGAGGATAATTGCAGAAGATGTAGAATTCTGGAATAATGGAGATGTTTTGTTCCAATACATTATTTCTTTTTTTCTTTTTTCTTTTTCTTTTCTTTTTTTTTTTTTTTTTTTTTTTTTGGCACTGGGGATTGAACTCACAATCTCGCGCCTGCCAGACAGGCGCTTAAGCCACTGAACCAAACTCCCGGCCCTAGTTTTTGAGATAGGGTCACACTATGTAGCTCAGGCTGGCCTTGTGCTCGCGTTGTAGCCCAAGCCAGCCTCGAACTCACAACGCTCTCTTATCTCAGCCTTGTGAGTGCTGGGATTAAAGGCGTGCGCCACCACGCCTGGCTTCCAGTACTTTATTTCTTTCTATTCTTTTCATGCTTGCATGGGTTATAACAACATTCCCAGCAAGCCCAGTATACTTCTTATCCTATTCCTTTATATGAAAAATATTCCTTCTCCTTAATCACAGTGACTTCTTTCAATAATTCTCTGTCTTTGCTTCTATCTTCTCTTGTTGTGGGCCTCATTCAGTATTTCTCCCTACAGATATGATGTGTAGTTTCAGCTGTAATATGCAGTTACCTGCAAAATTCCTGTTAACAGGACTGTAAATTGTAGAAGGAACTGTACATAGTTTTCTTATTATATTTTCTTTTCTTTTCTTTTTGGTATGTCTGTGATTATCACATGTATATATCCAGTGGTTTAGCTTAACTCTTCTGCCTTTTGCTTTTTTTCCAGCTACAGAATTTCTAATCTATTATCTTGAAGTCCTGAAACTTGTTAAGATGACTCTCTCTCTCTCTCTAGTGTCTCTCTCTCTCTATCTCTCTCTCTCGATCTGAAAGATGGAGAAAGTCAGAGTAAAAGGAATTAATTACGCTAGTTTCCCTAGCTGAAATGTTCAAGGCATACTCTAAGGACTTCTCTGTCAGCTTTTGCTATGGAGATGGTTCTGCATTTATTTTACAATGATTAAAATTCTCTTTCTCTTGCTATCATCATGAAGAAAGAAATTGTCTCCAGTCTTTAGAAGGAGAAGTATTTGAAGTTCTTGGATCTATGGAAACACTCTTCAGGAGGATTGGCCAAGGCCCCCTCTACCCTCTCAGCACACATCTCTGTGGTAATATTGTTCTTTGGACCATGCATTTTTGTTTATATGTGGCCATTCCCCACAATTCCAGTGGATAAGTTTCTTGCCATCTTGGACTTTATGATTACACCTATCCTGAATCCTGCCATTTACACACTGAGGAACAAACACATGAAGCTGGCAATGGGTAGACTGAGTAGTCATTTGCTACATCTGAGAAAGATCTCCTAAATATCCTATGAGAGTGCAATGGGTCTTTATGCAATCTCTATTGTGAACTCAAATGTTATTGAGCTCATTATCATGAAACAATTTATTGTCCCTTTTCCTGCCCCTTGAAAACTTTGTTAAATCCATTTTAATAGTCAATGATTCAATTATATACTTTATTGGTTACCTATGGGCAATTTTATACAGTATAAGAATTTAAAAGACACATTTTCTGTGTATTAGGGTTCAATTGTTACATGGACAAAGTAGAATGATTATGAATTTTAATTCAAAATGAATATTTGCAAGGCTACTGATATAAATTGGGATTTTTCTTTTTAATTAGATTTTTAATATCCTCCTCTAAAAGGCAATTATTGAAAGCAAAGTAGGTTTACATTCTATTTTTATCATGCTTGTTTTCTCTTTACAGAAATTTTATTAATTTTTTTATTTTTTATTTATTTATTTTTATTTAAGAGAAAAAAGAAAAAAAGACACACATAACAAAGACAAAAAGCAAAAAAGACAAATAAACAACTAGGGTAAATTCACAACAGTAGCATTACAGGTTTAAAAAACAGGACAGAAACTTGACAATGGTTGCAATATTGCGTATCACTATCTTCAAAATGTTTGTTTACATTAATAGATATAGACATGTAAAATTGATCTAATCATATGAGTATTAATTGTTCTTTATCAATAATGAATACATTCAGCAGTGTGTTCCTTTTAGTTACCTTACATATACATATATACAGATTTATATATTTTCCTTTACCCTTCCCTCTTTCCCCCTTTTCTCTTCCCAATTACTTTTGTCTTTGAGCTGTTTTTTACCCTTACCTAGTATTTATTATAGATTTTGGATCATATATACTTTTTCCATTTCTTACACTAAGGAGACAATATGGTATTTACACATGTGGGTTTGATGTATCTCACTTATGAGTATAGTCTCAAGTCATGACCATTTACTTATAAAAGTCTCAATGCAATCTTTCTTAATAGCTGAGTAGTATAGTACACCATTGTATTAAAATACCACACCTTTTTTATCCATTCTTTGATTGATGGGCCCTTAGGTTGTTTCCAAGATCTGGCTATTACAAATTGGGTTGCTATAAACATGGGTGCACAGGTATCACTGTGGTATGATGTTTTCAGTTCTTCTGGGAAAATGCCCAGAAGTGGGATAGCCGGGTTGAATGGGATCTCTAATCCTAGCTTCTTGAGGAATCTGCACACTGACTTCCACAGTGGTTGCACCAGTCTACACTCCCACCAAGAGTGGAGAAGAGTTCCTTTTTCCCCACAGCCCCTCCAGCATTTGTTGTTGCTTGATTTTTTAATCTTGGTCATTCTTTCTGGAGTGAGATGGAATCTCAGCATTGTTTTAATTTGCATTTCCTGAATGACCATTGATGTTGAACATTTTTTCATGTATTTATTTGCCATTTGTATTTCTTTCTCTGAAAAGTGTGTACTCATCTCAGATGCCCATTTTTGGATTGGGTCCTTGAATTTTGGGGCCTGATTTCTTTTAATTCTTTATATATTTTAGACAGAAGTCCTTTGTCTGATGGACAATTGGCTAAGATATCTTCCCATTTTGTGGGTTTTCTTTTCATTCTGTTGGAGATTTCCTTTGACATGCAATTCCTGAAGACTAAATATATCACAGCTTGTTTTGTCTTCTAGTAAGTTTAGTGGCTCTGTTTTAATATTCAGATCTTTGATCCATTTTGACTTTATTTTAGTGCATGGTAATAGACATGGATCTAGTTTTAGTTTACGGCATATAGAAAGCCAGTTTTTCCAGCACCATTTGTTAAAGAGGCTTTCTTCCAATGTACATGTTTGGACCCTTTGTCAAAGATGAGGTGGCTAAGTGTGTTTGTAGTTGTGACTGTATCTTCTAATCTATTCCATTGATCTTCAGGTCTGTTTTGATTCCAGTACCATGCTGATTTTATCATAGTAGCTTTGTAGTATAGTTTCAAGTCTGGGATTGTGATGTCTCCTGCCTTCCCTTTGTTGCCCAGAATTGCCTTTGCTATTCTGGGTCTTTTCTGGTTCCAGATGAATTTCAGGAATGCTTTCTCTAGCTCTGTGAGGTAGGCAAGTGGTATTTTGATTGGGATTGCATTGAATCTGTATAATAATTTTGGGAGAATGACCATTTTCATGATGTTTGTTACTCCTATCCATGAACAGGGAATGTCTTTCCATTTTCTTAAATCTTCTTCGATTTCCTTCTTTAGAGTAATGTAATTTTCACTGTTTATGTGTGTTCTTTCAGTTTTTCTGATATGAGAGTTTAGTGCTATAAATTTCCCTCTGAGGACTGCTTTCATTGTGTCCCACAGGTCCCAGTAATTTGTATTTCATTTTCATTCAATTGTAGATGTTGTTTAATTTCTTCTTTAACTTCTTGTGTGACCCATTGGTTACTTAGGAGAGTATTATTGAATTTCCATGTGTTTATACAGTTATTATAGGTTTTTTTTATCATTCGTTTCCAATTTTACTGCACTAGTCAGATAATATGCATGGAATAATTTCAGTTCCTTTGCTTTTACCTAAGCATGTTTTGTGGACCAGTATATGATCTATTTTAGAGAATGACCCATATGCAGCTAAGAAGAATGTTTATTCTGATGTAGATGGTTGGAATACTCAGTACACATCTACTAGGTCCATTTGTTCACAAGTTTGATTCAGTTCTGTTATTTCTTTACTAATTTTTTGTTTGGCTGATCTGTCTGTCTGTGACAGTGGGGTGTTAAGGTCCCCTGTTATAACTGTATTATTATTTGTTTTTTCATGTCTATTAAAAATTGTCTTACATAGTTGGGTGCTCCCATATTCAGTGCATATATATTTATGATTGTAATCTCTTCCTCTTGAGGTTTTCCCCTAACAAGTATGCAGTGAACTTCTATATCTCTTTTGATCATTTTTGGTTTGAAGTTCATATTGTCTGCAAACATAATAGCTACCTCTGCTTTTTTCTGGGTTCCTGTTGCATGGAGTACTGCTTTCCAGGCTTTGATTTTTAGTATGTGAGTTTCCTTTTGAGTGAAATGTGCTTCTTTTACACAGCATATTGTTGGGTTTTAGTTCTTAACCCGTTCAGCTAGTCTGTTTCTTTTTATTGGTGAGTTGAGACCATTTACATTGATTGATATAAGTGATAAGTACTGGCCCATCCCTGTCATGATATCTTTCTGTTGTTGGTTTTCTACATTTTCTGTTCAATTATTTGCTCTGCTTAGTGGTTTCCTTTTGTTGTTGTTCTTAAGATTGTAGCTGTCTTTGTCTCTTTGTAGAATGTCTTTCAGTACTCTTTGTAGTGTTGGTTTGGTGGCCATAAATTTCTTCAGTTGTTCTTTGTCATGAAAGTATCTTATTTCTCCATCAATTTTTAAGGATAGTTTTGCAGGGTACATCAATCTGGGTTGAAAGTTGTTTTCTTTCAGGATTTGAAATACTTCACTCCAAGCTCTTCTTATCTTAAAGCTTTGTGTTGAGAAGTCTGCCATGATTCTGATAGGCTTTCCTTCATAGGTGATCTGTTTCTTTTCTCTGACAGCTTTTAGTATTTTGTTCTTGTGCTGTATTTCTGATACCACTATTATTATGTGTCTGGGTGAAGATTTATTTTGGTTATGGTTAATTGGGGTTCTGTATGCCTCAGTTACCTGTATTTCAGGTTCTCTTCCCATGTTTGGAAAGTTTTCTGCTATTATTTCTGTGAATAGTCTTCGCAGGTCATTAGTATTGACCCCTGCTTTTTCATTGATGCCTAATAATCTCATGTTATTTCTCTTGGCATCATCTCACAGCTGTTGAATTGTTATTTCTTGGTTCCTTACTATTTTTAAGAGATCTTTTCTTTCATGGCCATGAGCTCCCATGCTGTCTTCAAGATCTGAGACTCTATCTTCAGCATCTTTCAAGCAGTTTTTCAAACTTTCCCTGGAGTTTTTCATTTCCTGCATTTCCCTTTGCATGTGTTTCATGCATTCTGTTTGTGTCTTATATTGTTCATTCAAATTTCCATCATTTTCTTAAGTTCTTCTATTTCTTTATCTTGCTTTTCTTTAGATACACACAACAATTTTTTAATGATGTTTGTCATTTCATTTTTTAGATGAGAGAATATTTCTGATTTGAGTTTCTCTATAGTTTCATTGAGGTGTTTCTTTACTGCATTTTCTATTATTTCAGAAAGTTCAGTTGTGTGCCTCCCACTGTCTTCCAGTTCAGTGTCCCTTGGGTTTGTTCTCAGTGGGCTGGGGAATTGAGACTGCCTCTTGGTCTTTCATTTTGTCACTTTCTTCTAGAACCTATGTGGCTCTGTGTCCTGCGAGGCTGACTGGGCATTCCCCTGGTGGGTTGCGCTGGGTCAAAGGACCCGGTAGAGCTGCATCCTGTGCACAGCTAGTGAGGGTGCCCTCCTGGTGTGTGCGGGTGGAGGCTTTGCCTTACTGTGTGGGGGCCAAGGCCTCCCAGACCCAGGCAGGTAGGCAGAGCATACCCCAGAGTGTGGTGTCACCCAGACCCTGAGTCTGGCTGCAAGGAGTTCAGCGCCCCTGGCATGCCAGTCAAGCCTGGGCAAGTCCTAGGCCTATAGTGCTGGGGCCTTGCTCCTGGCTGGGTGTGGCCACAGCCTGTAGGGCCCAGCATGCGTGCCACTGCACTGAAGAACAGAGCTCGCACGTGCCCTGTGCTCTGGTGGGAAGAGCCCAAGCTCTCCAAGACCCTGTAGCTATGCTGGTCAGTCCCTGATGAGCAGCTCTGGGGTCCTGGGCTGGGCTGGGCTCAGTACCTCTGTGTCCTGTGAGGCTGGCCGGGCATTCTTCTGGTGGGTTGCACTGAGTTGCAGGACCGGGTAGAGCTGGATCCTGTGCGTAGCTAGTGAGTGCACCCTTAATTGAAAAATTGTCTAATATTCACATATACAGGAAAGAATACATAACAATAAAATTGAAAAAGGAATAATTAGTTGTACTTTGAGTGTCATTTTATGATCTGGCTACTAAGAGGACAAAGTTTTCTTCCACTTAACATTTGTGTAATCGTATCCTTTAAATGTGTGCTGGCATAAAAACTTATGAATTTAGAAGTGACTTTAGACAATTATAATCAAACAGCAAATCATATAATTTATCACACATGTGAAAGTCTGTGAATAATTAAAGTAAATATAAGTGGTTAAGTGAAACTGAATGACCCTTTTTTGCTATTTTTTAAAGCATCATAAATAATACTTCAGGTAAATTTTAAAATAGTCATTATGTATTTTTTTATTTAAGAGAAAAAAGACACAGAAAAAACAAAACACAAAAGAGACAAACAAACAACAACAACAAATCCAATGCAATAACAGTATAAGTTTACAAAAGAAGATCACAGGAATTTGACAATGGTTGTAATATTGCATATCATTACCTTCAAAAGGGTTGTTTCGATTAACAGATAAAGACATGTAAAATTGATCTAATCATGTGAGTATTAACTGTTCTTTTTCAATAACTAATACATTTAGTAGTATAGTCAGTTTAGCTTTCTTTTGTATACATATATACAAATTTATGGATTTTTCCATTTTGCTTCTTTCTTTCCTTCTTATTCCTATCCTAATTACTTTTCCTCTTTGAGCAGTTACTTACCCTTACACAGTATTTATTGTAGATTTTGGATTCTAAAATAGTCATTATGCATAAAAAGAAGAGTAAAGACCCCTCCTATCGATTCTCTGTCACTGAGGGAACCTAAGTGAGGGCACCAGAGCAGGGAGACACCGCCCATCACCTCTCCAATATCACAGGAATCCAAATGAACAGTACCAGAGGAGATCGACCCCTCCCATCACCTCTCCACCAATGCGGGAACTCAGGTAAGTCAAGGTGGAGGAGGTTGTCCTCTCCTCATGCTAAAAGCACTACTGAGGTGAACTGCTTGGGAAGACCCAAAGACCAGAAGGAATGCCAGTGACATAGTAGGATCCCAACTAAGGCACACAAAATGGACAGACAAGACTAGTGCTGTAAAAAGTCCAAGGGAACAATAACAATATGGGCCAACAGGTAAATGAGGCTTCTGTGGGACAGGCAACTGACATGGGAAGAATCCAGGTCTTGGTAACCAGCACTTCTCTCAATGTTTTCTCTTCTTTTTTTGGTTGATTTTCCATTATTGTTATTATTATTATTATTATTATTATTGTTATTATTATTTTTGCGGTACCATGGATTGAACTCACAATCGTGCACCTGCCAGGCAGGTGTTAAAGCCACTGAGCCAAACTCCCAGCTCCATCTTTCTTTCTTTCTTTGCACTTTATTTCTCTCTTTTCTAAGTGGCTGGGGAGAACTCCAAACAAAGAAAACTAATGCTTCCCCCAAGCCCAAGAGCAAGATCAGATAATCCCTAGAATACTCCTTCATTTCTTTTTTCTATCCCTCTTCTTTAGTTTCCCAAACCTAGCACAATCACCTTTTGTCTGTCAGGTTTGCTTCCATTTCCTTTACAGTTATATTTGTTTTATACACTATCCTTCCTAAATTCCCCCACCACAGGTTAAAATTAGTCTACCAAGGGGAAACATTTTATATACCAAGTCCTAATATATGACTGGTTCTGTTATATAACTATAGACTCTGCTTCTATGATCTAAAGTACAAAATCAGTAGTTACCATAGCTTTTCAGTTTCTAAATTGTGCTTGATGCTGTTGTTATTGGTAATTTTATTGCTTTAGGTAGGATGTCATATCTGTTGTAATCAGTTGTTCTCCTTCTGTAACAATACTGGGAAGCTCTGGGGTGATAGTATCACCAAAGCCCTACACTGAGACAAGGTACTGAACCAAACAGATACCAACAGCCCGTACTTAATTAATTGGGGAGGTAGAATCTTCTAACAGACACAAACCAAGAATGTCTTCCTTATGGAAGACATCTATGAAAAACAGACTTTTCCTAGAGAGTCCTTGATACTAGCGATATAGTTACTTACCACAAAATCTCACAAGGATCATCAAAGAAAACAAAATTAAAAAATTTTTGAAACAGAAAATTGAAACACAAAAAGCAAAATTCAATCTCAGAACTCCAACCCATCCAGGACAAATCCAGGAAACATAACATAGAAGATATTGGAAGATAAACACCTGAAATTTCTGAAATGATAGCAACCAAAATAAAGAAAAAATTCCAAGAGGATATAGATGAAATAGGATCAGAATTGATCTCCCAGGTTAAAAAAAAGAAATGTCAACATTTATAAAGGAATTGCTCATCAAATCCAGAGAATAGATAGATTAAAAATTAGATGATAGGAAGAGGATCGAAGCAGTGAATGATCAATATAGGAAATAAATGAATACTTCCTTTATGGTATAGAAATGAATGTTTCAAATCAATGAAATACAATGTATGAAATGAATTCATACAGACATCCAGGAAATTAAAAATTCCATTCGGCACCTGAGATAGTGATAGGAGTCTTTTGGTGGATTTTGTCGAGTCTTCTATGTCAATCGTTCCATCATGCAAATAAGGATAGTTTGACTTTTTTCTTGTCTATATGTATCTCTTTTATTTCTTTCTCTTTGTTGACTGTTTTAGATAAAGTTTTGAGTACTATATTGAACAACAGTGGTGAGATGGGACACAATTGTCATGTTGCTGATTTTAGAGGAATTTCTTTCGGTTTTCCACCATTTAGTATGATGTTGGGAGTGGGTTTATACATGCCTTTATCACTTTGAGATGAAATCCATCTATACTTATTTTCATCAGGGTTTTTAAAAAAGTAAATTGATTTTGTATTTTGCAAAAGACTTTTTCTTCATATCTTGAGAAAATTAAGTTATTTTGTTCTTGCTAATGTTATGTGATATATTACACTTACTGATTTATGTATTCTGAGCCATCCTTGCATCTCTGAGATGAAGCCGACTTGCTCATGATGTATAATGTTTGTAATAATTTACTGCATTCTGTTTGTCAGTATCTTGAGAATTTTCACATCTGTTTCCATTATGGAAATTAATCTGTAGTTTCTCTTTCCCCCCATTTGTTAAATACTTGTTGAGTTTTGGGATCAGGAAACTCATTCCAGAAATGGGTTTGGGTTATATTAATCTCCATGTCTCCAAGGCAGATGCTTTTCTGTGTGCCTTGTTATTTCCAACTCACTTTATGACCCATGGTCTTGTGAGGTGCCTCCTTTACTCCAGAGTGGGTTTCCATGTGAAATCAGAATTTGAGGTAGTGTACTGCAAATCACATGGCTTTCCTTATAAGTAGTTTCTGTTTATCCATGCAAATAAACCTCTTTAGTACCGACCTACTACTGATAAGGGAGAGTATTCTATGGAAACTTATTAGCCACTTAGTAGTAGATTGATGGTATTGGATTCTTTAGATTTGGAGGAAATGCAATTTTGTTTCATTGGAATGAATGCTTATTTTGAATATGCATATTCCTATCATAGTACTTCAGTTTGCAATACCACTCATGGCTTTAAGTAGTATTTTATCACCGTGATGCTATTCTTTAAAAAATTTCTACTGATCAAGGAATTTTTTTGACAGCAACACAATTGAAGTAATGAATCTCTGAGCAATGAATTCACTAGTCTGATCACCCACATTGATAATCCATAAGCATCTGGTCTTAGAGAATAGAATGCTAGATAACAGAGAAGTCTCAAGGCCTCTCATGGGAGATGAGATTTTGTTTCTTGGGTTTGGGAATAAGAATAAGGAAATGGGCAAAGTTACGTCTATTGTTATTGTTGTTCCTAATTATCCTCTTACTAAATTTTTGCTTCTCTTCCCCACAACTTTGGGTTAAATGCTTTTTTTCCCCTAAGGAAGATATGCTTTCACTAGAGAAAAATACAATGTTTTCATTAAATTGAAAATGAACACCGATTACAGTGGTTTAAGTGTTGTCTAGGGAATGTGCATACCTACAAGTCTCCTAGATTAGTATCTGTGAGATGATTTCAATAGGAAACAAGATTAAAGAGAATCTGCTTTCTGACTGAAACGAGATCATAAAGGAGTAAATGACTAAAATGAGTCAAAAGCATTTATGATTGGACTTTGTCATAACAAGTTATATTACATCAGAGCTTAATCTGTGTGATTTATTCTTATACATGTCTTTAAAATTTCCATGAACTCCATACAAATAGTACATAAATGTCAAATTTATTTGACTAGGAAAAACATTACTTGAAACATACAGTGATAAAAGTGCAACGATTGAATGAATATCACTTGAGAATGAATTGAAGGTACATTCAATGTAAAGGCAACTAACCAAGTAGTTAACTGCCAAATCTGTAAAGTAATCTATGTACAAGATTTTCTTGGATAATTTTCTTTTGTTCACAATAAAGTTAGTTTGATAAGGCAAGATTGCAAATTATGCCATTTTTAACAATTAGTTTTCTACTTATTAGATTAATAGAAATGCTTTGGTATTTATTCATTGCATGAGTTATGCTTTTATATACTTTGTAAAATATAAATTTTCATTTAGATTTTCAGTTTCAAATAATGAATGCTCTTGGAAGCATAGTTTATCTCTGAACCATTGAACTAAAATAAAATAAAGCTGTGTTACCTTGAGGAAGTTTAATTCCTACATATAGTGCTTGATTTCTCTTCATGATTTGGAGGAAAATACTAAAAGCAAGGTTATATGTATAGTGTAATGGCACAGAGGAGTGGTCAAGGATAACTGCTTTTTTATTTATTCTCCAATTTGTTGTATTCAACTGCAATAGCAAATAAAAAATGAATGTTTTTTTTTTTTGCTTTAAGATTTTGTTACTGATTCTTAAAAGTAAATTTCAACCCACTTACTGTATAATCTTGGAAAAAAGAAAAAAATATATAATTTATACCATTTAAATTTTAGGAAACTTTTTGAAATAGTCAAAAAAGCTTATTTATACTTATGTTGGGAAATAACTGTTTACAGTCATTTGAATGAAAATATGACTCCTACTTATTCATTAAAATATTTTGTTGTGGTTTATTAAATATTCTATAATGTCTTATATGCTGAAGTTTTTAGAAATAACAGATACAGCATGGTTCTTCCCTCAGGGGTGTTACATTTTAGCATACTTACAAAATGATTAAGAATTGGAACCATAAATATCTTTCATGGTTAACAACTAATGGATATATAATTAAAAATTAATAATTTTATTTAATTACTTATTTGTTGGTTTTTATTGAGTTAGTTAAAGTAAAAAGAAAGAAACATAACATTATTACTTGTGTTTCATAACTCATATTTAACCCTTTATTAATTTCTCCCATTAGTATTTGAGTAGGAAGTTATGATTAAGAAAAAAATATTTTGTGCTTTAACAGAAAACTGAAGTTTAAAGGGTTAAAGGTTAGCATCTTAGAAGCATCATTTTCTAGTGGGGTTAAGAGAAAAGTTAGAAAATTTCATTAAAAAGCTGTACAGAGAATGTACATATGACTTTGTGAAATGAATTACATAATTTTGCTTCATATAGCTAAATGCAAAGTAAAGTTAATTGAATAACTCTCTTATACAGAAGGGTAAGTCATATTTGGATATTAGGAAACTATTTAAAGGTATTCAACTAATTTCTTATGCTATGTTTAAATTACCTTTTTATAGCAACTCAATTTTGGCCTCTGAATCCCACTAATAACATGTATGCATAAACTATACCTTACCCTCAACCTGCTTTTCAAGTTCATTATATTTTCAGCTTGAAGTGTTCACATTGTAAATTCTTGAGATGAGACATTAACACTCAAATCCATGCAGCAACTTTGAAGTTTTTTCATAGCCTTTTTAATCTCCTTGTTTCTCAAGGTATAAATGGCTGGATTTATGAGAGTTGTAAAAACAGAATAAAACACAGAAGAAATTTGTCTACCCAGGTGAGGCACACGGAGATGAAGATGCAGGGCTTAAAAAGTACAACTGTGATGTGGGCAGTGCAGGTAGAAAGAGCCTTGGGTGTACTAGTTTTAAAAAATCTTTGGTGGACGATGAGAAGAATATATATGTAAGATATCAGCAACAGAATAAAGTAGGTCATAGCAAGAACCCAACTGTCACCATTCATTAATATTTCCAAATTAGAACAATCCATGCAGGTCAGCTTGAGTACCAGAGGTATACCAAAGAAGAAGCTATCTATTACCCTGGGGCCACAGAATGGCAGCTGTATAATTACAACAAGTTGGCTCATGGCATGCACAAAGCCAGTTATACAGGCAGTCATCACTAGCCCAATGCACCTTTGCAGCCTCATTATTGTGGAGTAGTGCAGAAAAAGATGGATTAGCAATTATTGAGAGAGAAAGGGAAATTCTTTTTATTTGGGGGATTTGGCGAAACTTGGCATCTAGGTCTGAAATTGGTATGTATAATTGAACAATGAAGTCTGGGTAAGTATGCATAGTATTATGTTCAAGAGAGAAACTAATGGTGAATGGATTCTTAAGAGTGGAGAATGAGATGGGACTATTATTCAAAAAATTTATCAAGATATTTTCCTCACCTAAAGGGAGTGAGGAAAGCAGAAGAACAAGGGAAAAGGCTAAAAGTTTTTGAAATACTGCCTGGAAATTAGCTGTAGCCAACTGGTGCAGTCAAACAGGATCTGGGTGGGACATCAGCCGCAATCACCCTACCAAATAACAAATGCTTAGGACATGTACTTAGGAAACCATGCAAAGTGACATTGAAATCTTGTAAAACTGACAATGTAGTTTTTCGTTGTACTTCTTTAAGGTATCAGAAAAATAATTTTTAGCTTATTACCCTAAAATATGTATTTGTGTAACACTGACAGAGAAAAACTAGGTGAGTCACCTTATGTGGATCTGGAATGACGATTTGTTTCCAAAACCAGGTATTTATGTTGTCATTAATTAAAATCTTCAATTAAGTGGAAACCATTTAGGAAACTAAGGGGAGTTAAAATTTTTTATTGAATGAAAGTCAACTCAGACCTAGAATGAGTGTTCATAAATTCTAAATGGAATGTCAGTTTTACTCCAGTTTATCAACAGCAAATATTTCTATAAATGGGTAATTGAAAATCTCAGGACTGTGAAATATTGTCATCTACAAATTATCAAAGATGTAACATTTATGTGTGAGTCATCCATCACTCGTATTGATCTATGCTTTTATACGCATTTTCTGACATAAGAATGTTATAAATGTGTGCAGGGAGTATGTCTTTGATTATTAATACTGAGATATAAGCAGTTAAAACTTCAGTGGTGACTAATTATTCCCGTCCAAGCAGAACAATGATTTTGCTTATATGCATTGCTAATGAATTAGGAGCTGTTCTCAAGCTTCATATTAGAAAAGTTATTATTGTTTATTCCCCTTTCCTTTATTAATTTCTCCATTGGCATTTCTTCACTTTTTATAAAAATATTTTTGGTCTTTTGTATTTGAAATCTCCAACATTTAGGAAGGAGACTAAGTGAACAATGAAAACTATTATTACATCATGAACACTGAAGTTTAGATTAAGAATAGAAAGCAAGAAATTTTTCTAATGTAATTAGGTGAAGTACACATTTGGTGTAGATAATGAGACGTATACAATAGTGTCAAATCACTAATAAATATATCTTCTATTAATTACATAATTGTAAAAATAATATCTAGAGATTATACCTAATATATTTTTATTGCTTAATATATTTCTGACACTTGCCTTGAAACTTAATTTCTTATCAGGGCAAATCTTTCAATATTTGTTTCTATATGTGCTGGAATAAGTGACATAGGAGATGATAACAGCTAACACAATTTCAATATTCTTTGAGAATAATTTGTTAAAAGATGAACTTATAATTTTATAGGGAAGAACTACAGTAAGAAGTCATACATTTTTATTAGTTTTGGACATTATTAGTATTCATAATCATTGTAAATATGTTGCTTAATTTATAGTAATTCCATAATTAGAAGAATTAGTAGAATAGTCATAGTTTTTTAAGTTATATTTGGTATGAAGTCTTAGTCTATTACTTGATAAACCTGGGATCTTGATATTAATATATTCCTATTTTTGAAAAAAGAAGACTATCAATGTAAAGAGTGTGAAGTTGTGTTGTAAAGATGAATGAAAAACTAAAAGTGTTACATACATGTACTCCCTATGATGAATGCCATCATTATAAAATGGAAACATGTAGCAAAAAATTATAAAAGAAGAAATAGGAAAAAATAATCATGCATCAGCTCTTTCCATCAGAAAAAGTATTTTTTTGTAAGAAAGAAAAAAAGAACTCATTTTGGAACATTTACAACTAGTATCTATTAAGATAAACCAGAGAGCATATTTTCTCATTTTTTGGGGGAAACATATTCATCTATGGCCAAGCACTTTGTCATCAAAATATATACAATCAAATTTCTTTCAAATATTTTCCACTTACATTTTCACTATATTTGCACACACTTAGCAAATGTATAGGATGGACAAATCCTGAGGACATATCAGACATACCTCTTTCTTCCTATGCACTTAGTTTATTTAATTTTTCAATTATGTTTGATCTAGAAGCACTTATTAATATTTTAAGAGGTCCTACAAGAAGCAATAGGCCATTTTGAAAATGCATTTCTTACCTCTAACCCAGAGAGAATTTCTACAAAGAGTGTAAATGATAATTCCATGTTTGACAAAAATGAGAAGTCAGGGAAAATATACAAATTGTTTTGTCTTTTAAAAGGATTAAATGTGGCAACATAGTGCTTTCAAGGTTCATAAGTCAGAAACAGGAAGATAAATATTGCATGATGCTACTGAAATGTGAAATCTAAAAGTATTAAACTCATATACACAAAGCAGTATGGTGCTTACCAAAGGCTCTTGGAATAAGAAGATAGTTATCAACAAGCATATTTCAGTTAGTCAGGAAGAATTAGATATATTGATCTACAGGACAAATTATGAAGATATAAATTAAAATAGAATGTGTCTTTTAAGTTTGTTAAAAGGGAAATTTCAATTGTCTCACCACAAATAAAAAGTAAATGAGATGATGGGTGTGTTAATTACTTTGATCTAACCACTTTCATATTACACATATACTACAACATTGCAAGGTATCCCATAAATATACACAATTACTGTGTTTAAAAATAAGTGAAATATAATAAATTTTTATATTATTTTAGCTGCAATATTCTTCCATAAAGATTCTTTTTGACATTAATGATCTTAAAAGCCTGTGAGAATGTCAATATTTATATTATACTGGAAGACTCTTATTCTTAGAAAACTTAGTAGATTTTCTAAAGCATACATGGGGTGAAGACCTTGGAGAAATTCCATGTTCTTTCCAGTGCTTCAGCTTCATTTTCTCTTCTTTTTTTCTGGTTATGAATTTTAATCCTATTTCTGTAGGAATATCATATTGAATTCAGTGATTAATACTTTTCATTTTTATCTCTATGATAAAAGTCATCTTAACATATGATACTTTTTCTGATATAAAAACAGGGCACTCAGTTAAAGGGGACAGATCATCTGCACAAAGAAAACTGGAAGATTCTGATCTAAGAACTGTGATCTTTTGACACAGACTTTGGGGTATCTCTGAGGCACCACATTGTGGTATGTGCAATGTTGCTAAAACATTATACATATTCCAATATGAATACCATAGGAAGGAAAGTCTGTGTTTTGGTTCATGAAAATATCAGAGGTAGAACCAGCCATTCTTAGTTGCAAACTTAATAGGTATGTGTGAAACAGATACATAGATTAAAATTAAATTATCTTGAAAAGAGTCAAAGAGAACACAAGATGACTTATTAAACACAATTTTTCTCAAAGGTAAGATTGTCTTTTAGTCTGCTCTTCTGATGCCTACTCGAGATGATATCCAGCGTTACATGGAGACAGTATCTGGGGAAGTGCTGTTCTTCAACCAGATATAAGTAGATATATCCATCACCTGTAGTGATCCCTTGAGTGAAATTTTTCTGTACTATATTCTGTAAGTTCTGGACAGAAGAAGAATGGATTGTTTTGAACCTGAACAGTCTGTTGAGAGCTTGTTTGATAGTAGTGATATCAACTTTTGCTGTGTTGAAAAGCAGAAGAAAACAGGGGAAACCTCATGTAAATCAGCTAAGTGTTAAAAACTGCTGACATTGAAAAATTATTCTTAGGAGTAACAAAGAGATGCCATCTTCTAACTTGATCTGTAATTTGATCTCAATAAGTAGATTCAATTAAAGTTGAATTCCAGTGGCAAGAAAAATATATCTATGTAACATATGGTGACCCACCAATCATCCTGATATAGATGGTGAGCTCGAGGCACTTCTACATTGTATAAATAGGCAGGTCAATTGATTTGTTTGGTATTGTCTGTTATTACCTAACAACTTGACAGTTTATAACCTGGATGACAAACCATTAAGATGTTTATAAGATTTATTAAAGTAGGACATTTATATTAGTTTATAATACATTTATTTTGAGCTCTGATTTCTTACAAGACCTGTTTGGGTACAATTATATAATAAGATGCTGTATCTGAAGTGCACAGTTTGGTAAGGTTTGGCATATACTGTATATACAGCCATGAAAAGATTACCAGTGCAAAACTAGAGAGCATGTACCACAGTCACCACTATCCTCTTGTCTCTTAGTCACTACTCTTCCTCACCCCCCCCATCTTCCTCTTCCAGGCAGCCACCAATCAATCTTTCTATTTAAAATGTAGCAATAATTAATAAGTTGACATATTCAAATAAATGGAAATCCTGCAAGGTGAGATCTCACACCACATGGGAGCAAAACTAGAAAGCAGCATTAGAAACATACTTACACTATAATAACTATTTTTATTCCTTTTTTCCCCTATTATCTGTCTTTTGTTGCTTTCTTTCTCCCTTTCTTTCTTTGTTTTATTAGGTAACTGGTATGGAACTCATGAACTCACACCTGACAAGCAGGCACTGTAGCTCTGAGCTGTATCCCTGGCCTTCTGTGTTTCATTTCATATTTTATTTATATATTGTTTCATATAAAGGATACCATGTGATATTCAACAATTTGTGTCTGATTTATTTCACTTAACATTATGGTCTCAAGATGCATTTGGTTACAAATTAGTCACTTATCCTCCTCTATGTCAGTTAGAGTAGTACTCTTTTGGAAGTAATTACCAAATTTTCTTTATCCATTTGTACTGGGTATGCAGTGTACCCCCAAGTCCTCATATAATTTTGATGGGGCTGAGTTATTGGTTTGTTACTGGTTTGTTGATTGACAGTGTGAGCGCTGTGCCTGCCCAGTGGTGGAGCTCACATACAGTGTAAGGGAGGCGGGTCTTCCTCTTGTTTGCTTGCTCTTCTGCCTCCCTCCCTCTCTCGCCAGCGCGGCTTGTGGCTTGCGGCTTCCAGCTTGCAGCCGCCATGAACAGCAGGCCCACCATGCCACGCTATCTTGGAGCCAACTTAAGTATGCACTGAAACTCCCAAGAAACTGTAAGAATAAGCCTTTCCTTCCCTAACTTTGGGCGTCAGGTATTTTGTCTCGGCAACGAGTGAAAAGTAACCAAGACACCATTCATCTGTTGATGGGCATATAAACTATTTCCAAGTTTTAGCTCGAATGAGTTGTACTGCTATAATCATAGATATGCATAATATGATATTGTTAAGTCTTTTGACAAGATTACTATTCTTAATGAATCTGTATTTTGTACAGTTTATATAAATGGAATCAAGTAGTTTAATGCTTTTGTACACTGGTCTTTCATTTTTCTCTTGACATATTTATTTTGATACTTATCCTGCTGCTGTTTATACCAACAACCCGTCCCTTTTTATTCTGAGTAGCATTCTACTGTTTTTTGCTGTCATAGTTTAATTATCAATGCAATGCTGAGAGAATTTAAATTGTTTCCTGTTTTGGGCTATTAAAAATGTGTCAAGTACATATGTGCACTTGTTTAAAAATCTCTATGTGAGGAACATTTTGAATTCATTGAGTCTTGTTTTATGAACACATTACTGTGTTGCTTGGTAAATTTTCTATTAATTATTCAGAGAGTATTGAAATCTTTGATTATGGTTTCTTTTTTTGTATCTTGTATTTCTATCAATTTTCATTTCAAATATTTTGAATTGTTATTTTTCAGATACTAGCAATTACAACTTTTACACCTAATTTATTAACTTCTGCATCAATATGAAATGGTTTTTGTATCTCTTGAATATTTTTGTGTTGAAACGTATTTTGCCTGTTAACAGAATAGTCACTGGTTTTCTTTCAGCTCACAATTATATTATATGTATTTTATCATTTTTTATTGTGCTTAAATGCCATTCTTTCAGAGTAATTTTGGATAAACAAGAAACATGGAAATTGCAAAAAGTTTTGATATACTTTCTCATTGTGCCCCTGTAATGGTTGATACTTTGTGTTAATTTGAGAAGTTTAGAAGATTTTCAAAGGAACTCAGCAGGGAACCAGGGTCCTTACTTTGTAAACATTCTCATCTTTCTCAGGGGAATGGCAAGGAGATTGTGGGAGTGCTACATCTGTAGTAGGGGGTGGTAGCCTCCTTACAATACAAGGGAGGAAATCAGGCTGGTCATTTCCCCAATTTGCTCTTGCTGCTTTTGTTGTCTTCTGCTTCCTTGAAATGTTGCTCTTGTGCAATGCCACTCTGCTTTGGAGCCAGCTTATTATGGACTGAAACCTCCACAAACTGTGAGCTAAATAAACCTTTTATATAGAAACTAACATG
>RJWM01029817.1:0-24223 GCA_004363535.1 Dasyprocta punctata | reverse complement strand
AGCCGGGCGTGGTGGCGCACGCCTTTAATCCCAGCACTCGGGAGGCTGAGGTAGGTGGAGCGTTGTGAGTTCGAGGCCAGCTTGGGCTACAACGCGAGCGCAAGGCCGGCCTGAGCTACATAGTGCGACCCTGCCTCAAAAAACCAGGGCTGGGGAGTTTGGCTCAGCGGCTTAAGCGCCTGCCCTGGCAAGCGCAAGGTTGTGAGTTCAATCCCCAGTGCCGCAAAAAAAAATAAATAAATAAATAAAATAAAATAAAAAAATAAAAAAATAAAAATGAGCAAGGTAACTGAAGTGGTCACCAAACACTTACAGCAGTGGTGGCAAACCTATGGCATGCATGCCACAGTGGGCATGCAGATTCATCTGTGTTGGCACACAAGCCAAGTGTATGAGTTGTTTTTCTAAACTAAAACCTCAGTATTCAGGTTTAATTGCAATGTTGGCACTCTGAGATAAATAAGTGGGCTCAGGGTTGTAGTTTGGGCACTTGGTCTCTTAAAGGTTCACCATCACTGACCTGGGGTCTCTACCACCAAGACTTTTAAGGCCAAGATTCAGTATCCAATGGGACATGCATGCCCTGAGTCCAGCCCACATCTGGGCTAACACAGGCACATCTGTGGGCCTGCAGACTCCACCATGTGTCACGTTCTGCCTCCTGCAGACAAAATGGGTATAGGACAGGGGTGTGGAGGTGATGGGGTCACTAAGGTGATTGCTTTAAAGTTCATGAATTTCTACTTTTGTTTAGGGGCTTTTTTTTTTTTTTGGCTATGATGTGTTTTACAGAAAGAAGTTTCAAAGCAACTGGTAGCAGAAGACTATTACTTAAAACAATACAACCAACATGAATTATATGCCATGAAATATTCTTTAATATATACAAAGTAAAATATCCAACATGAACAGTACAGCTTGCTTACAAAACTATTGTTCAGCACACAGATAGTAAACTGTGACTATGGAGGGGAGGAGCAGGGAGGGGCTGCCCTTCCCCATCCCTCTGGCAGCTCCAGGTCCTCTGAGCCACTGGACCCCGGGTCCCCATCCTCACTGGTGTCAGTGTGGGAATCTGCAATGCAGACAAAGGTGCTGGGTGGCAGGGGAGACACCGGTGGGGAGGATGGGCTCTTGGGAGGGTGTGTTTTCTAGCATAGATGTGGGAAAGAGGGAATGGGGAATGAACACAAAGAAGAGTTTATGGATAACAAATAGGATAAACAAGACACAGGTAGGGAAAAGACTACATGCCAATTGCTGCTCCCTGTGTCTGATCCTCAGAATCTGGAAAATTGGCATCCATGTGAACCAGGGCAACGACAGTGATGCTGTGACCTTGGGAAAAGGAAGGAGAGTTAAAGTCGAGGTGAGAACATGAGACCCCACTGCTCCTGGTATTGAAGGAGCCCAGACTCAGAATTCAGTTTTCCTGATCTCTTCGTGTCTCTCTCAGGGACTCGGCCACTTTATCTCTGCTTGGGGAATAGGTCTGGCATCTCCAGGGCTGTTGCTCAGCCCTGTCACCACTGTACAGAGGTAGGGATGCCTTGTCATCTCTTCCTCATGACAGCCACTGTCCCCATGACTTTCTGGGCAAGACAATGAATTCTGTCCCCTATCTCTCTACTTCACACAATCTGTCTCTCTTCTGTCCTTCTTCCTACCCATTTCTTTTCTTCTTGTCAACCTCCACTGTCATATGTTTTTCCAGTTTGGAAACACTGGGGGAAAGAACAAGGACATACTGATAATTAATCAGTTCACCAATGGACAAATGCATGCAAACCTGGGAGCACCTGTCGTGGCCCTGGGGTTGTGTTGCATCCCGATGGAGAGAATTACAACCAAACTATACACGGAAGCTGACATTTGACATTAGGTGCTGGGAAGAATTTGATCTTCACAAAATTCTAAAAACTTTTTGTGCTGCTGCAGAGTGTGAACATAAGTCTAGAAGTAAAGAAACTTGTCAAAATCTCCTGCATCTACAATGAATTCTGGAGCATGTGAACTTACATCCACACGAATAAATGGGATCTTGCAGGACTTTCACCAAGCTGTGGGTGGGCTGAGAGGGATGGCGCCTGGCAGGTATGAGGACAGGGACTGGGGTGAGGGGAACAGGCAGCACTGTCTAGCAAAGAGCAGTGTTCTCCTGGCCCCTCTCCCACAGGGCCACCCTGCTCGTTGTTTGTAGATGTGGCCAGTGGGACTGTGATGAACAGTGCATGCTGCGCCTTTCCACTTGTCCTCTAGATTCACAAGGCAGCTGGACATGGACCTCTCAAATGGAAGCAAATTCAGGTTTTATACCTAGCCCCAAAATGTGGGAACTGGATGGGGGTGAGGGACAAGGGTGAGAAAACTGGTCTAGGATGTAATTTCCATCACTCCCCTCCAGGAGGACCTAGTCTCTGTGCAGGAAGCCTAGAGGAAGACTCGCCCAGTCCCCCTTCAAACCAGAAGTGGACAGTGAGGCCAGAACAGGAGGTGCTGCTATGACACCTGGAAGTGCAGAGGGAGAGGACTGCCTTCTCATCGCCACTTGGCACACACGCGAAGAGCTGTCTCCATGGTCACAAGGGGCCATGGTCACAAGGGACCCTTTCCTCAGCACCCCAAAATCACATCAAAATCTCTTATGCAAAACTTCCGAGTCCTACTAACCAACGAAAGACAAGCTCTGTGACTCATGGCAGAGGTAGATGCAGGGAAGTGTAGGGCTGAGGGAAAAGACTGGGTGTAACTAGCAAGACAAAGGTTACATACAGTGTGCTCAAAGCCAGGGTGCATTCTAATTCTTACTCCTATGTCATTAAAATACGACAATGAAACCAATTTCTGTTTCTCTCCATTTAATGCCCCCTTCCTCATTTTCCAGAGCAGTGGATATACCCAGCTCCTGCCAGGAAGCCTTTCACCTTGGATCCTAGCACAAGTTCCTATCTGCGGGGTCTTCATTCCTACTGCAGGAATCAGAATAACTCCCACCAAAAGGTAAAACTTCAGAGACACAAACAACAACAAGAATGCTATTTGGAGAGTGCTCCCCATGTTTTCTATATCAGAAGTCATGCACTGTGCTAGAGTCCTTATGTTGGAGGCTTGGTGGCCCCGTGTTGTAAGGTGTTGAAACCATTAAGAGGTGTAGTCTGGTAAAAGGTGATTTGGTCCCTGGGGGCACCATAGTCAGCAGGTATTAAAATAATTTCCTCAGAACCTCATTAATTTCCTTGAGAGTGCTATCAAAGGAGCAAACAGGCTGTGTCCCTCTGGCTACCTGTCTTACCAAGTGATATCTCCCGTTCATCATACACCCATGAGGGTGAATCCCATCATGTTAGGATGCAGCCAAGTGAGCCTTTGCCAAAGCTACACAGATGCCAGCACCATACCAGTGAATCTGAACTGTGAGCTAAACACACCTCTACTTTATAAAGTAGCCTCAGGCATTTCGATACTGCAATGGAAAACACACTAATCCAATGGATGACACAAGATCACCTTACCCCTTCCTCTGGGCTCTCAGATCCCCCACAGGCTCCATGGAATATGAAGCCTTTGACAGACACTGTCAATGGTGTTAAGGCTTCAACTGAGAGAGGAGTGAAGAAAGCGTTGTATCACTTCTCCCTTGCACCCCTCACCTCCAGAGGGATTAACCTGGAACTCCAGCTGAGCTGCACAGACACCAGGGAATCTGTTTAATGAACAGACTCTGAGTCAGGTGAGAGCAGCGGCCCTCAGAGTGTGCTGTGAGGATGGGAATGTCCTTCTGCATTCTCACACATGGGGCTACTCATCTCTTGAAATGTGGCTGGTGTGAGGAGATTCTCAGTGTTTGACTTTACTTATGGAAGTTAATTTAAATATACACAGACTCATCAGTGCAGTGGCTGCCTCACAGGAGAGCACATACCTAGAGACCCAAAAACAAGGAAGGCATGGTTCTCTTTCTTGGTGTTGCCTCCTAAAGGAATGTGCTGGCCACATCCAATTTTTTATTTATATGTGCTTCCTGGGCAGTAGAGCCAGACAGCATGTGAGGACCCGGGGACACTTAATACTGTGACGTCAACATCCAGGTCCACAGTACTTCCAAGAGGGCCTTATGTACCCAGAGGAGACAGGCAGGGACCACAAACTGCTTTTAGCCATGATCACAGTAGAAGGAGTAGTGGAGCTGGAGAGACACAGCAATGTCAGGAGCCTACCCTCAAGCCCCTCACCCTGGAGCACAGACTGGAAAGACACCAGACTTGACAGGCTGGACATGCAGAGGCAGCAAACATTCTGCCTCTGTGAAGATCTTAGCCCAGGGGGACTCATCAGACACACCTGGTCTAGGAGAAGTCTGAGCTCTGGGACAAAAAGAAATGAGAACAAGAATACAGCCATGGCCTTGACAGTGACAAGCTAGGGCCAGGATTCTTCCATCTATGAGAGTGAGAATGCAGTATTTGGGACTGAAGATTCCAGAACATACCAGGGATGCTGTGAAAGCGATGCCATTCGGACCATACCTGGGCATAGCAAGGGCCCCCTGGACTGTGGGATCATCCCCCTCCATGGTCCTGAGCTCAAGCTGCACCTGAGCCTGGGTCTCCCCACCTGCCTTGCATTAAAAAATGTCTGTGAGCCTCTCCCCAGCTTAAATATGTTTCTCCACCAGATCTCAATCAGCTGGCAGTGTCCATACAAGGACTGGTTGTCAAGTGACTTCCAGAGCATGAGGACAATGTAAACTCATTCCTGTTCGAGCTTAAGTAAAGGCCTAGGAACATGATGTCCCTTCCTACGGATTCCGGTCCTACCAATCTAGGTCAGTGAACAGGCACATGGCACCTTTTCTCTGCCTCTCTGATTTCAGGTGGTGTTAGCTGCCATTGTCGGAGTCATTCTGAGGCCTTCCATGGAAAGGGATTGTGAATGAGATAAGTGTAAACAGTGAAAAATCCTGACCATCCAAAAGCCATGAGGAAGCTGAGCATGATGGCATCTGCCGTAATCCCAGAACTCTGAGAAGATAAGCAGGATCACAAGTTAGAGGCCTCCTAGACAGTCCATAAAATTAACAAGACCCAGTCTCAGAATAAAAAGGGAAAGATGGTAGGGACTGGAGCTGCACTCAAAAGCCCCAGGTTAAGTTTTCAGACCAGAAAAAATGAATGAATGAATGAATGAGTGAATGATTTAAAATAAAATAAAAAGCCATGAGGAAACATGGAGGTTACCAATAGGTGGGGTTGATAAGTAAATGAAGTTGCTATTGGCCCAGTAACAGAAGTTAGGAAACATAGTTTTGTTCTTTTAGAGCCCTGTGAATATTACCCTGGGTTCTGATGAGATTTTAAAATGTTAATTGAATCAACAACTAGGATTTTATCTCATTAAAAAGTTTTGCACATCAAAAGAAATCACCATCAGAGTGAAAAGACAACCCACAGAGTGGGAAAAAAGTTTTAGCCATTTGTCCCTCAAACAAAGGACTTCTATCTAGAACATATGAAGAACTGAAAAAACTCAGACCCCCCCCAATTCAAAAACCCAGTCCAAAAATGGGCATCTGAGATGATTACACACTTCTCAGATGAAGAAATATAAATGGAAAATAAATATATGAAAAAATGTTCAACATCACTGGTCACTCGAGAGATGCAAATTAAAACAACACTGAAATTCCATCTCATCCCAGAAGGAATGGCTACCATCAAGCAATCAACCATTAACAAATGCTAGAGGGGCTGTGGGGAAAAAGGAATGCTTCTCCACTGTTGGTGGGAGTGTAGACTGGTGCAACCACTGTGGAAATCAGTATGGAGATTACTCAAAAAACTAGAATTAGAGGTCTCATTTGACCCAGCTAGTCCCCTTCTGGTATCTTCCCAGAAGAATTAAAAACATCACACCACATCAATATATATGCACCCATGTTTATAGCAGCACAGTTTGTCATAGCTAAGTCATGGAAACAACCCTAATGCCCATCAACCAGAAATGGACAAAAAAGGTGTGGTATTTTTATACAATGGAGTACTACTCAGCTATAAAGAACGATGAACTTGAGTCTTTAATAGGTAAATGGATGCAACTTGAGACCATACTCAGAAGTGAAATAAATCAGACTCACGTGTAAACATCATATTGTCTCTCTAGTGTAAGAAACTGCAAGAATAAATAAGATCCAAAATGTACAAAAGATACTGTGAAATGAGAAGAAACTGTCTAAAAGGAAAGAGAAACTAGGATGGAGGAAAGGAGAAAAGAAGAAAGGGAAAAGGAAAAAAATATATATGATAGTTAAGGTATTGTACTACTAATTTCTTTAGTTCATTGAAAAGAAAAATTTGTTTTTATATTGTTTGATCAATCTTTTATGCCTATACCTTATAATGTGAGCAACTACTTTGAAGACAACTAACTATATGCAATGTATTAGCTATTGTTACTCTCCTATCTTGTTTTGAAATTTTATACCATTGTTTTTATTGTTTTTTCTCTATAAAATAAAAAAGTGAAAGTCAATTGAGATATACAGAAATATACACATAAAATGTTCACAATTTGATTAATTTTCACATGTAATTATAATCATGCTCCAATGAGGATGGCATTTTAGGTTGACCACTCTGACACTTGCAACATAGGAAATACAGTGGCACCTCAGTTCACAAACTGAATTTGTTCCACAATTTTGGAAAATATGGCCACATTTGTGTTTACATGGGAAAGATGGCCACAGTCGTGTTTGTCACCTACTGTAAAGTTTGCAAACAAAAACAAAATTTCTCCAAATGCTTTTGTTTAAGAACCAAATTGTTCACAAACAAAAGCGTTCATGAGCCAAGGTATTACTTACTGTATATGTCTAGTGATACACACCCACACACACTCAGAATCACACACCTTATGTACTTGCACACTACTCTGCCAAACCCACAGTTGCCACCAGGAACCACAGAGAACAGCTATTGTTTTTTATGTGGAAAATCAATTTCTACCACCACATCCTCAGTCCTCATTCCTAGCAGGAACCTGGAATCAGGTTGGCTCTGCATACTAAAGCCACAAGACAGTCTTCCTTTCCCATCATGACTCATCAGCAAGTGCATGAGCCCTGTACGTACCACCTTCAATTCCTCTGGCATCCACCTGCAATTACAGAGAAGGAGTCACTGTAAGACTCACACCATGCTGTGTTCTGTCCTAACAGTAACATTAGAAAATCAATGGAAAACTGTGTCAGGACAAGGAAATTCCATGGCAAAAAGAGAACAAACCTACTCATGCCAAAATACAGGAGCTCTTTATGGGGAGGGGGAGTGTCTAAAGTCTATATTGCCTGGCATAGGAAATGTATTTCCTAGTAAGAAAAAATGCCACTGAGGTTAAGGCATACTGCCCTTCACTTTGCAACGATGCTGTCATTTTTTTTTACGTTGTCATGAATCAAGTCTCAGTTGGTAACATGCCCTCCCTTGAAATTCTACCCACCAAGGAAATGGTATATGTCATCCATCATATACATCTTTGGAGTGTCATGCCTTATTTCAGTGGACAAGGGAAGAAACCAGGAAAGCAACATTTCTCTTTCAGAGAATGACAAGTGATCTTACCAGGGCATTCAGTGGGTCATCCTCTTCTGTTCTGTCTGGAGGCAGCGAGTGCACCAAAACGTTGTGGGGGACTAGAAAGACACAAAATGACAGGGATCCTGTTGCTCATGAATTATTTAGCAGCGTCGTATTAGTTAAACAGATATGGGGCCAGCATGTAAAACAGAGTAGAGAAGCAGGACAGAATTGAGAAGCAGAGCATTTGATTTTCCAGCTAAAGGTCACCTCATTGTTGTGAAACAGTTTATCTAAAAAATGGAAAAGCGCCCAAATGCATGTTGTATCAAAGAACAAAAAGACAAAAAGCTGAGTCCATGGCTTCTTTTACCCATGTAGAAGTCAAGCTTAATTGCCACTACTTTCTTGATGTCTTTCAAATCATTTTCCTCCCAAGATCCACATGTACCACTATTACACATGTCATGTCTTCTATAAAATCTTGTACCAGACAAACTGTTCTATCACATTCATTTGCTAATGTTTTTACAGGTAATTTAAAGGTACTGAAATCTTACCATTTTTTTATTTTTAATTTTTAAAATTTAAAAAAAATTCCTAATTGCTTTGTTATGATTATGTTAATTATTTGTATTGTTTTCTTAGTCTCAATTGTGTTAACTTCTGCTCTGATCTTTATAATTTCCTCTCTTCTTTGGGCTTTGGGTTTGACTTGCTTCTTTTTCTAGATGCAAGGTATAGCATCAGGCTGTTTATTTGTGCTTGTTCTGTTTTCCTGATGTGAGAGTTCACTGAAGTAAACTTCCCACTGAGGATTGCTTTCCCACAGTTTCTGGTAAGTTGTATTTGCATTTTCATTTGTTTATAGATATTGTTTAATTTCTTCTTTGATTTCCTCTGTGACCCATTGATTATTTAGGAGTGTATTATTTAATTTCCATGTGTTTATGGAGTTTTCGAGGTTTCTTTTATTATTAATTTCCAATTTCACGGCACTATGGTCAGATAATATGCATGGGATAATTTTGATTCTTTTGCATTTACTTAAGCATGTTCTATGGGCTAGTATATGGTCTATTTTAAGGACTGCCCCATGTGAAGTTGAGAATAATGTATACTCTGATGTTATTGGGTGGAATACTCTGTACATGTCTACTAAGTTCATTTGTTCATAAGTTTAATTCAGTTCTGTTATTTCTTTGCTGATTTTTTTCTCTAGTTGATCTGTCCCTTTGTGTCAATGGGATTTTAAGGTCTCCCATTATAATTCTGTTATTGCTTATTTGATTTTTCATCTATTAACACTTGTCTTATATACCTGAGTGCTTCCAAATTTGGTGCATATATATTTAAGTTTGTTATCTCTTCCTCTTGAAGTTTTCCCATAATCAGTATGTAGTGACCATCTTTATCTCTTTGATCATTCTTGGTTTGAAGTTCACACTGTCTGCAAACAGAATAGTTACCCCTGCTTTTTTCTGGGTTCCTGTTGCATGAAGTATTGTTTTCCATTCTCTGACTTTCAGTCTATGAATTTCCTTTTGAGTTATATGTGTTTCTTGTATACAGCAGATGGTTGGATTTTGTTTCTTGATCCATTCTGCCAGTCTGTTTCTTTTAATTGGTGAATTGAGGTGATTTACATTAAGGGTTATAACTGATACATATTGGCTTATTTCTGTCATGTCATCATTCTGCTGGTGGTTCTTTAACTTTCCCCTCTGCTTAATTGTTTGCTCTGCTTGGTGGGTTTTTTTTCTGTTGTTGTTGTAAGCATTTTTATGTCTATCTACAATATCTTTCAGTATTCTTCGTAGGGTTGGTTTGGTGGTCATGAGTTTCTTCAGTTGTTCTTTGCCATGGAAGTCTTAATTCCCCATTAATTTTGAAGGATAGTTTTGCAGGGTATAATGGAAGTTATTTTCTTTTAGAATTTGGAGTACTACACTCCATGCTCTTCTTGAGTTGACTGTGTTGAGAATTCTGTTGTGATTCTGATGGGACTTCTTTTATAGGTGATTTGTTTCTTTTCTCTAACAGTTTGTAATATTCTGTTCTTATGCTGAATTTCTGAGATCTCAATGATTATATGTCTGGGTATAGATTTATTTTGGTTATGGCTAATTGGAATTCTGTATGCTTCACTTACGTGTATGTTGGTTTCTTTTCCCATGGTTGGGAAATTTTCTGCCATTACTTCTGAAATATATTTTTATATCATTTTTGTTGACACCTTTTTGACTTACACCTATCAAGATTATATTGTTGTTTTGTTTTGCATCATCTTGCCACTGTTGAATTGTTATTTCCTAGTTCCTTGTTATTTTTAAAAGATCTTTCCTTTCCTGATCACTAGCTGCAATCTTGTCTTCAAGGTCTGACAGTCTATCTTCTCATTTTTTCAAGCAGCTTTGCCAGCTTTCAGTGGAATTTTTGATTTCCTGGATATCTCTTTGAATCTGTTTCATGCATTCTAAATCTTTCCTGTATTGTTTAATAAAGGTTTCCATCATTTTCCAATGCTCATATTTTTTAAACTGTGTCTTCTTCAGATGTGCTCAGCATTTCTTTGATTACACTTACCATTTCTTGTTTTACCCAGGAGATTATTTCTGATCTGATTTCCTTTACAGCTTCCTAGAGTTGTTTCTTTAATTCAGTTGCTATCATTTCAGAAATTTCAGGTGTGTGACTTATACTTTATTCTATGTTCATGTCTCCTAGGCTTGTTCGGGTGGACTGGAGGTTTGAGACTGCGTTTTCCTCTTTCTTTTTGTCATTTTCCTGTACCTCCCCAGGGCAGCCAAATACAAAGTCCCAGTTGCTTCCTGAGTTGGTGATGGCTGTCTGTACTGGAGAGGGTGTCCCCAGCTGAGTGGGAGTTGTTGGGAGGTCCTTTCCCTGGCCCCATGTGGCTCACCAATGCTCCCTGGATAGCTGGAGTCATTAGGCAGGCCTTACCCAGGCCCAGTGCTGCACACTAAGGCTCCCTAGCTGGGTGGAGTTTGCTGGGTGGACCTTCAGCAGGCCCTGCGAGGCACACTGATGCTCCCTGGCTAGTTGGGGTTGCTGGGCAGGGCTTTACTGGGCTTCACGTGGTGCACCGACACGCTCCAGCTGGTTTGGGTCACTGAGTGGGGCTTTACCAGGTCCTGTGCAGCACACTGAGGCTCCCTGGCTGGGTGAGGTTCACTGGGCAGACCTTCAGCAGGCCCTGCTTGGTGCACCAATGCTCCCTGGCTGGTTGGGGTCACTGGGCAGAATCTTACCATTTATAAATAACCATTCCTAATCATGTGTTATGGTTGATACATTGTGTCAACTTGAGAAGTCTAGAAGTTTAACAGAGAGACTCAGCAGGGAGCCAGGGTTCTTACTTTGTAAATATCCTCATCCTGTGCAAAGGAAGGCAAGGAGATTTGTGAATGCTACACCTACTCTGGCAGAGGTGTGTCAGGTATACAATATAAGGGAGAAAAAGAGGCTTCCTCTTTCCCTCTTTTACTCTGGCTGCTTTTGCTCGACTGCTGCCTTAAAGTGTTGCCCCACTGCCTTGGAGCCAGCTGCTTATGAACTGAAACCTCCAAAAACTGTAAGATAAATAAACCTTTCCTTCCTTCATTTTGGGTGTCAGGTGTTTTGTCTCAGCAACGAATGAAAAGTAACCAAGACATCATGTGAAATTTTTCCTTCCTGCCTTCCTTTTAATGCAGTGTGCACATCCATTGAGTCTGTGGTGTCCACGCTCACTCTATGCCTGGACATGGGTACAGATCATCCCAGATCTCAGGATGGGTTGAGTGCTCACAGTCTCTAACCTGCTGTCCTGGAGATTTGCAAAAAGAGTGAGGGACTCAAGCTAACAACCAAGAACTACGAGATTTTATTCATTTTGACCTGTATTGTCCTACCAGGTGCTTTATATCATCTGAATGTCTGAGCTGCCTAGAACCATGTGAACCATTTCTATATGTTTTGCATTAATGCTGTTAAATGCATCTATTGCCATGGGTCACGTGACCACTGAAGCCTCCTGACAATGATGGACAGGTAGCATTTGGGGTTTCTGTGGGATCTATTCCTCTCAGGCTTATACACAGCTGCTGCAACACCCTGGCATAGTGACTAGTTATTGTATGGCTGAGTGATGAATACAGCTCTCTAGAACACAGCATCAACTCTGGGACCCATGCCTGCATTTACGTTTGTCTTTTCCACTTACAGGGCCAAAAGCCTGGATCATTTAACTTTGTACCATCTCTGTCTAAGAAGTGAGAATATTCAACTACTCAAATATTCTGTGTTGACAATTTAGTGTATTAATGCATGAATCAGAATACGCAGTGCCTCCAGATATTTTTTTCCTCTTCCTCTTCCTTTTTTTTTTTTTTGATGTGGGAATGTATTTTCCGAGGAGATACAGACCCCCACAAACATATGCACAATCGCTACCCCTCATCTATACAAAGTCACATTACTAAAATGACACAGCTGCTTCCAGGGATGTGGTGATAATTCTTCAGCTTCTTTCACCATACCCATGACCCTCCTTTTCAGCAGGAAGCTGAAGTCAGGGTGGCTCTCTAAACAAAAACAAGAAAGTCCCACCATTTTCAGCACTTAGATTTTTGCACAGCACGTGAGTTTGGAATACATACGGTTTCCATTTGCTGTGGACGCCACCTGCTGCGACAAAAGGAAAGACACTGTAAGGACCACATGAGTCACGTCATGCCCAGTTTTGTTTGCACAGGTGCTTTGTTCACTATGGTGATATTTGAAAACTAGAGGGGAAAAACTGGTCTGAACCTTGACCTCAAATGAAGCATACAGAGTATCTTTCTGCAAAGGTGGACACTTTGTGTAGACAGTTTCCCAAGTCCATTTTGATTGGCAAACATAAAATTCTTAAGAAAAAGTACAACTCAGGAAAATGTTCACTACCATACAGTGGATAACTGATGCTGTCATACATGAATGCCATCTTCCTGTTTTATTTTTATTTTTGTAGTACTGGGTTTGAAACTGGAATCTTCACAGTAGCTGTGTCCTCAGTTTTTTTTTTTTTTTTTTTTTTTTTTAATGTTGAGACGTGGGTGTGCTAAGTCAGCAAGTTGCCCAGGCTGGGCTTAAACTTGTGGTCTTCTTGGTTCAACTTCCCACAGAGCTGAGATTATATACATGTGCTAGATACCATGCCCAGTTGAATGCCATTTTGAATCAAGTATCACTTGGCAACAGACACAGTTGGCATTCCTCACCAGACAGAACTATGAAGGTCAAATATCATGTACATGATCAGACTTTCATATCTGAGTTTGATTGAAAAAGGAAGAAACCAAGAAAACCACATTTCCATCTCAGGCAAAGAAATTCAAAGAAATTTACCTTGGCAATAAACTGTTTCTCATCCTCTGCAGCATCACAGGGAACAACTTCCATCAGGACCTTAGTAGAATCTAGGAGAAAAGCAAAGAAACTTTTACTACATAGCTGTGGCTGAACAATGACTCTGGGAGTTTCTTGCTATGGCTCAAGTAGGTAGTTGATTACAATGTACAAAAGCTGGTACTCGTGAGACATACTCCTCAGTGGATGAAGGAAGAAAAAGGAATAAGACAGGAAATGGGAAAAAGAGACAAAATGTAAGGAACCGCAGTGAAAAATAGATCAGTCCACCACTACAGTGGAAGATTTCACTACTCTTTATTATTACCTGACAGATTTAGCAGGAATAAAATAAGTGAGGGTAAAGTGGAACACAGAGATGGAGTGAATTCTATCTCCCAAATATGTATTAAAGTAAATTTCTAATCCATTTCCTCAGGATTTGACCTTATATGGACAGAGAATCACTGGAGCTATATTCCCATAGTGGTCACATTGGAGCAGGGTGGGCCCCTACCCAATATGGATATAGATATAGATATAGATATAGATATATAGATATATATAGATATATACAGATATATACAGATATATATATATATATATATATATATATGGAGAGAGAGAGAGAGAGAGAGAGAGAGAGAGAGAGAGAGAGAAGAGACAGAGCCTTGAGGGGAGAATGCCATATGGTGATGGCAGTAGAGTGAGAGCTATAGCTGAAAGCCAAGGAGCCAAGATTGCCATCAAAGGGGCAGCAGCTAGGAAGGGGTAAAGAGAGATCCTTCCCTAGAGATTTCAGAAGGAGGATGGTCCTGCCTGTCCCTTGAGTTTGGACTTCCACCCTCCTTAACAGTGAGATGATATATTTATGTAAAGACAATCTGTTGCTTGGCCCTGACAGACACAGGAAACTAATAAAAGTGCTAACAGTCTACTAGATCTCCTTAATATCTGTACACTTCAATCAACAGTAGGATACCCACTGTTGCCAAAGTCACATTTTACATTCATCATTGTGGGTCATAAGTCATTCCTTGACATACTGAAAAGGAGGAAATAATACAAATACACTCTCAGACCACTATGGAATTAAACTAAAGCTTAACAACAGAAAGAGAATTGGAAATGTTCTGACTATCTGGAGACTAAACCACATATTCTTCAAAACACAAGGCCAACTTAAACTACATAGTAAGACTCTGCCTCAAAAAAATTAAACTAAAATATATCTTGTGGATTTTTAAGATACAGCAAAACCAATTCTCAGAGGAAATCTATAGCATTGCATGGAACATTATATAAAATAAAAAGGCCTAAATTTAATAATTTTAGCTTCCATGATAGGAAGCTAGGGAATAAGCAGACAGAAAAAAATAGCAACTATGGAAGAGATCAATGCGATGAAAACTTGAAGATCAACAAACTCAAAATATAGTTCTCTGAAACAATCAGCAAAATTGATAAACCTCTAACCAGGCTAAGCACAATGAAAAAGTAAAAGACACACAAAAGACCGGTACTTTAAATCAAAGAGGAGTAATCAGTACTGATTCCATAGATCAAAAAAAATACTTTGAAAAACTCTCTGCCCATAAATTGGATAGCATGACAGAAATGTTCCAGTTCTTTCAAAGGTAGAAAGTTACAAAAGTTACACAGAAAGAAACATAATCTAAATAGTCCTATTTATATTAAGGATTTTGAATCAATAATCAATAACTTCTAAAAGAAAAAAGAATGCACCAGACCTAAAAGGGTTCACTTTTGAATCCTAAGAACCACTTAAAAAGGAAAATCTAATGTTACCATATAAGGAACTGTTCAGAATCCCTAGGTACCTACCCGATTAAATTATAATGTCCACACAAAAACCTGCAGAAAAATGTTTTTGGCAATTTTATTCCAGGTTGCTCAAATGGGATGCAGCACAGATGTCCCTCAATAGAAGAATTATCAACAAATTTAAGTATATAAGGAATATCATTCCCCAGGAAAGAATCATTAAACTATCAAGCTACAAAATGGTATAAACAACATCTTAAGTGTATGGCGCTAAGCAATGCCAGTCTGATAAAGCTGTAGAGTCTATGATCCTAACTATATGAAATCAAGGGAAAGTCAAAGTACAGAGACTAAATATTTCAGCAGTTACCAGAGTTTCCATAAAAAACAGAGAGGGATAAATAGAGGGAGCAGAGGAAATGTTTGGGGCAGAGAAACTGTTTTGCAATGGTGATAAATAACAGAGTGTTTGTTAAACCCCAAAGAACCACACAGTTTACCTCAGTGAGAACTCTGGACTATAGCTAATAACAATCTATCATTACTGGTTCTGTCCTTGTAGCCAATAAATTCCACTAGCATAATGCTATTTTTAAAAGGAAACTGATGCGCAAGGGAGAGGATTCAAGTTCTGTACTATCTGGTCCTTTTTTGTTGCTGTTGTTCATCTAAAATTATTCTAAATAATGCCTTGATTTTTTTTTAAAGAAATCTGGCAACAGTATTACATAAAGAGTTGTAGTTCAGCTAATGACCAAGAACCACGTAAATGTCTAAGCATCCAAGTGAGACATTTACTCACTTGGATGTTTAGACATTTTCAGAAATTTTGCTGTAAATAGATCCTCACTTCTGTAGTTGTAAAACTACTGATTGAGTTAACAAATTTAAATTTGCACACATCTAAGAAAAAGAATATGGCTTTGTATGTTTGCATTTCTCTGAAATACTGGACACTGTAAGACAGAACCATTGCTCAGGAATGCACATAACGACTGAAGTTACACAGCACCTCCATCCTTGTCCTCTTCGGGGTATGCACTTTCCGGCAGCCATAGGCGGACTCTTTTGCAGCACTTGTTGGAGTGAGCAACAGACTGTCTTGACCTTGAAGGAACTATTTCTGTATCCAGGAGGCAAGAACCTGGGAAATGTATTACAATAGAGACAGCTGTTACCATCATGCTGGCAGGAAGACCTTAGGTTATAATAGAAATAATTATCCACATCTCAACTTTTTAATTGACACAAAAATTGTTCACATTTTGGGGTACAGTGTGATGTTTTGATACATGTATACACTGTGTAATAATAGGATAGCAAACACCTTAAACATCTGTGATTCTTTGTGGTAAGAACAATCCTGTCATTTGTGAAAAATGTAAGTGGATCTGGAGGTACTTGAACTCACAGCCCTCAAGCCACCCATGCCCCAGAGTGTCCTGCTGCTGCCATTATCTGCGAGGCCTGGCCCAGCCTGGGCCATGCGCCAAGGACAGCCAAACCACTGGCCAGTGAAGAGCAAGGTCAGGGCCAGTCCCTGAAATGTAAGATTTTTAATGTCGATCCCACAGTCACAATACAGAGGGTGGACCTGGGACAGGGATGCCCTGATTCCCTGGGGATGTCACTCCCTGAACACCTGAGGCCTCCAGATCATGCCATGGAAGCCTGAACCCAGAGCTTGTCTTCCTCTCTTTCCCAAATCCTCCTGCCCCAAAGTTTCCCCTGGAAGAAATGACACCCTGGTTCCTGAGCCAAAGAAGTGGCCAAGTCATAACCCAGTCTTCAGTCACCAGAGTTTAATTCCTGACCTAAAAGAGATGTGTTTCCTTCTAATGAAGACACCCTCAAGGAGACAGGTGGCTTCTAGCAGCTGCTCTGAGTGTCCACCTTTCTGCCCATGACCTTCCTGCCATGCTGGCCCTCAGCACCTCCTACCCCTTCCTAGACCCTGTGGGAAGGGGCAGACTCCTTGCTAGGGGGATCAGACCACTGCCAAGCTTCAAACTCCCAGGACTCTCCCTGAGGGTCACCCTCATTGCCTTCCTCACCAACTGTCCACTCCACTGACCCAATGACTGTCCCTGTCACTAGTCTCCCAGGAGCCCTCCTGTGGCATGGACAGACGGATGACTCTGGAATTCCCCTTTTGTGGAATGTCTGTTGCTGTATTTAATGTCAAGAATCTCCTGACCTGATGGCAACAGCCTGAGCGTCTATTGTCTCACACAGTGTGCACAAAACCTGCATTAGAAAATATAAATTCCCCTAAAACATGGTTGTAGAGAGCGGTACAGCTTCACAGCTGCCGCCCCGCCCCTCTCGCCTGTGGGCATCTGGTACGTCAGCCTACATTTCCCAGGATCCTCTCCAGCCTAACCCGGAAATGACCCTTCCCACAGGATGACAGCTTCCGCCCCCCCTTCTATAAATGCTATATACGCGCCTTTAAATAAATGAGACTCGATCGGAATTGTTCGTCCTGTCTCGGTTTCTCTCTCCTCCTGCCCTTGTTTCATTCCCATTCCCCCTCCAGGTACTACCCTGCGGACTGTGGCTTGCGGGCGAGCTACACATGGTAAAATATTTAAGGCAATTATCTTGATAGGAGACTCGAAAGTACAAATTGAGTAGTGAGAGACAACTATAAAATCCTTTTTAAAAATCAGGAGAGAAACTGGAGCAGAGAAAATGAAAAAACATGAGGAACGCAAGTTGAGTCAAGGCAAACTATCGCACATGAGGAAGTGGCACTCAGAGGATCGATCTGAACGTACCTGTACAGCAGTTTCCCATTGCCAGGGACCGTCACTAGCACTGTGGTAATGGTATAACAGCTCTCAGGTACAAAGTGGCAGTTGAAATGGAACGCAAGATGTCCATCATCATTACCATGGCAACAGGTCAGCATAGCATTTTCAGAGTGAGCCCAGGCCACTGTGTGTGGTGCTGCTACACTGCTATCCAGACAAGCCTGTTTTCACGTGTCTAAGTGTGTCTTCGAAGAGTACAGGGTTTACTCACAAACTGAATCCCCACCAACACATCCCTATGCTATGAGAACAGGTTAAATGAAGACGGAAACCTGTCCTGCTCCCAAATAGATTCATTAATCACGAACATTTTAGGGTGAAAAGGAACAAAGCTGATAGGCTGATAATGGAAACAGGTTCCAGTCTTCAACTGAAACACCAGCCCTGCCCATTTCCACTAACCCTGACTCACTGGCTGTTTCTAGCTCAAAGAAATTACATTGTTTCAGATGAAGTTTAAAGCTGTATAGAAAGAATAATCATTGAATATGTGATACTTACTCGGGTGTGAGAAATAGATTACTTGAAACTTATTGGAAAATTGAGTGGCAAGTAATCTATTTCTCACACCCGAGTAAGTATCACATATTCAATGATTATTCTTTCTATACAGCTTTAAACTTCATCTGAAACAATGTAATTTCTTGGGAGGCTGAGGTAGGCGGAGCGTTGTGGGTTCGAGGCCGGCTTGGGCTACAACGCGAGCACAAGGCCGGCCTGAGCTACATAGTGCGACCCTGCCTCAAAAAAAACCCAGGCCGGGAGTTTGGCTCAGTGCCTTAAGCGCCTGCCCTGGTAGGCGTGAGGTTGTGAGTTCAATCCCCAGTGCCGCAAAAAAAAAAAAAAAAAAAAAAAAAAAAAATTCCTTACCACTTTGTTTGATCACTAAGGTTAACCTTACCTGTTCCCTGACACCTGCTTCCTCCTCAGTCCTTTTGCTCAAGGGGAAACTCCCTGATTCACCTTATCCCCGGAGGAGTCATGAGAAAGGAACAAAGTTAGCTCCTTTTTAGAAAGGCTGTGCAAAAGCAGTTAATCCATTTAATGTGTGATTAATAAAGAAACATTATGTTCAAATAATTACATTTAAATGAAGAAAGGCCAGTTTGCCTCATTGTGATGATTTCTGTCTGAGCACTTGGGCAACCTGAGAAAATGCACCACGTTCTCCAACTTGGCTTGCTCCTCACACTCTGCAAAGTGTCCAAAACCCCTTAACAGCTTAATTATAAAGTTTAATTAAAGTTATTCCCATGAGTTGTAAAAATTTTCAGCATCACAGATAAACAAAAGAAAATAAATAAAACTCAAATTTTGTCAGTGGAATGCATGCTCCCATGGCCTGCCACGTACCAGCATAGCTCTCAATGTTCTCACGGGGAGGAAGGTGAGAGGATGGGAAAATGAAGAAACGAGAGGAAAGCTGAGGTCAGGCAGAGCCCCCTCCTGTTGGGAGAAAAGGAACTGCTCAATCACTGTAGCACATTTATTTATATACTCAGGAGGATGATATCGATTTCAACCCCTCTGCCTAGCAACTTGTTTGCCCGGCTGGCCTGGGCCCCTTGTCTTCTGGGAGCTGAAACATCTTGTTTCCATTGTTCACTTTGGGTTCTCTGTGTTCTCAGGCTGGCCTTGCTTTAGCCCCACATGTGTGATTGATCTCCAGCTTCAGCTGCTACGTACAATGACCTTTGGTATGCAAGTATACACATTTAATAAAATGGAAAATGTAATCATACTGAATAATCTAGTTTAGCTTTATAAGTGTCTTAGTTACTTTTTACTTGTTGCTGAGACAAAATACCTGACGCCTAAAATTAGGGAAGGAAAGGTTTATTTCTTACAGTTCTCCGGGGTTTCAGTCCATACTTAGTTGGCTCCAAGGAAGCATGGCATGGCAGGGCTGCCATTTATGGCGCCCGCCAAACAGCAAGGCAAACCAGTGAGAGAGAGAGACAGAGACAGAGACAGAGAGAGGAAGACATGCCTTCCTCACACTGTAAGTCGGCTCCACCCCTGGGCGGGTGCAGCACTCACATCACCAATCCTAGCACTAGATAACAAACCAGTCACAAATGCCAGACTCAGCCCCATCCAAATTACATGAGGCCTTGGGGGTGGACACAGGATCAAACCAATACAATAAGCAAAGCTGCAAATGTATAATATAGATCAGAGAATCCATTCATACTCACAAATGATGAAAAAGTCCACAAAATAACCTGCAAAATTAGTGTGTTAGGTTTAATGTAATATAATATTAGCTGAATCTCATGTTCATATTAAAGAACAACATACTATCAGGATTAAGGAATTGGCTAAAGTTACTGTCAAATGGGAAAATATCACCAATAGAAATCTCTTTTCTGCTCTAATTAAATAAAAATCTAAGGCTAAGGAGGCATGGCAGGGTGTCTTGGAAAGAGGAAGATCCTCCCCAGTGAATGGCCTTCATATATCTGTTATTATGAATTATAGCCTCCATGTATCTGTCATTATGGATTATGAATTCCAACAGATGAGGTGAGTCCAATCATGATTTTGTTTTTTCCCTTTTAGATGTCTCTAAGAATGGTGGTTGAAGGGCCGGGAGTTTGGCTTAGTCGCTTAAGTGCCTGCCCTGGCAGGTGCGAGGTTGTGAGTTCAATCCCCGGTGCCGAAAAAAAAAATGGTGGTTGAAACAGAAAGATGAAAGGAATGTGGTCATTAATAAATTCAAGGGCTATCTGCCTGTCAACCTAGAGTCAGAAAGTCAGCTACACTGGGTCACCCACTCTAGAAATGGTGGACAATGAATTTGTATTCACTTCTAAAGCTCCAGGAAGGATGTATGCATTCATGAATCAGGTTATTACTAGGGTTCCTCAAAAAGAAGTGAGATGACACCACCTTTCTCCTTCTGACACAGATGTTGCTGGATTGCATCTATTAGTATGACTGGAAGGCCCAGTGAGCATGGACTCTTCCTCCACTACAGTTCAAACATGATCGATGAACTCTTTTCCAGATGGAAACTCAAATATCTCAAGGCAAGGATGTAGCTCACTATAGAGCTCCCCTGGGTTCAATATCCTACTACTGCAAAACAGAAAAAAAAATCAACAAATAAAATATTCAAACTCATAAAAATACAGCACTGTGGTTTCCAGGGCTTGAAGATTTGGAGAAAAAGGATGGAGATTTTTTGTTCAATGGGTACACAGTTTCTGTTATGCAAGATTAATGCAGACATCCCTCGTTAATGACCTGCATGTTCAATGACTGCTTGGATTTGTGATCATGGCATGCTGTTCAGGCTTATAACCCTTTGCTTGGACTTATGACCTGCTCCTTTTTTTGTTCATCTTGTTTAGAGATCTTCAGTGTCTTTTTCGTACAGTGTGCCTTGTATTGTAATTTTGTGCAGTACTATAATTTTTGTTCATTGTACTGTGCAGTATAGTATTACAGGTCTGTTACACTTTACAGTACTACATGTAAGAATTACACAAATAAAAACAAAGTCACCAAGTGGGAGTTTCCTTTGGCCATTTCTTTGTTCTGAATACTGTAATGTAATACTATATGCAAGTCCTCATTTAGCACTCAATGCATTTAAGGACCTAGTCACAGGAACAGAACTCTGTCATTAAATGAGGAACATCTATACATTCTAGAGCTCTACTGCTGTACATCAGTATACCTATAGGTGACACTATTGTAATGTGCACCTAAAATGTTAAGATGACACACACTGTATTGTTTTCTTCTTTATTTTTATGAGTACAGATTATGGTACATAATGAATACATTCATTGTGAGTAATCTGTACATGTACATGACACATCCTAATTCCTTTTATGTCTCCTTCCCTCTTCTCTTCCCTTTTTCCCTTTCCCCTTCCCATTTGCAAAAGTCCTATCTTCTTACTATCTTTTATCTATCTTTATTTTGCTTTTCAATTTATTTATACTTTGGGTTTCTCATATAAGAGAAATCATTGGATAATTAAGCTGCAAGCCTGATTCATTTCTCTTAACATTATGGATTTGCTGTGCATCCATTTTTCTACAAAGGACTCAGGTTCATCCTTCTTTATAGCAGAGTAGTACTCCACTGTGTGTATAAGTACCACATTTTCTTTATCCATTCATCTGTTGATGGGCATGTAGGCCATTTTCAAATGTTAACTGGTATGAATTGTGCTGCTATAAACTTGAGTAAGCATGTACCACTGGAATATGACATTTTAAACTCTCTTGGAAAGAAACCTAATAGTGGAATAGTTGGAACTAATAAAATTTCTAGTTTCAATTTTTTTGAGGAAACTGTGTCTTGTTTCCATAATGATTAGACTAGTTTACATTCCCACCAACAATGGATAAGGGTTCCTTTTCCCTCACTGCTTCACCAACATTTGATATTATTTGATTCCTTCATGGTAGCCATTCTTTCTGGAGTGAGATGGAATCTCAGTGTTGTTTTAATTTGCATTTCTCTGATGGTCAGCAATGTTGAACATTGTTTCATATATTTATTGCCATTTATACTTCTTCTGGGAAATGTTTGTTCATTTCAGTTGCCTATTTTTTAATAGGATCTTTTATTTTGGGGAAATCTAATGTTTTTGAGTTCTTTATGCATTCTATATATTAATCCTCTGTCTGAGAATTTTTCCATTCCATAGATTGTCTCTTCACCCTGTTGGTTGTTTCCTTTACTCTGCAGAAGCTTTTCAATTTGATTTGATATCATTTGTTGATCTTTTTATACTTCTTAAGCAATGAGATTCGGTTCAAAAAGTCCTTGCCTATGTCTTCCTCAAGAGTTTTACCTTTTTTACCTTCCAGTACACTGTTTCTGTTCTAATATTTAAATCTTTGATCCATGTTCATTTTAGTTTAGTACGTGATGAGAAATATCAGTCTAGATTTAATATTCTGCATGTAGATAGGCAGTTTTCCTACTACCATTTGATAAAGAGGCTATCTTTCCTCCAACATATGTTTTTGGCCCCTTTGTCAAAGATCAGGAATGTGAATGTGGCTGGGGTTGTTTCTGCATCTTCTGTTCTATTCCACTGATCCATGTGTCTGTTTCTGTGGCAAAGCCATGATGTTCTTATTACTGTAGCTTTGCAATATAACTCAAACTACGAGATTGTAATGCTTCACTTTGTTGCTCAGGATTACCTTTGCTATTCTGGGTCTCTTCTGTCTCCATGTGAAATTTAGGATGGTTGCCTCTAGTTCTGTAAGGAACACTGGATTGGGATTGTTTTGAATCTATATATCAGTTTTGGAAGTGTGACCATTTTGACTACATTTGTTCTTCCTCTCCTGGTACAAAGGATATCGTTCCATTTTCTGATGTTCTCTTCAAATCTCCTTTTTCAGAATGCTATAGTTTCCAAGGAAGTCTTTCACTTACTTGGTTAGGTTAATTTCTAAGTATTTTTATTGATGCTACTGTGAATGACTTTGTTTTCCTATTTTCTTTCTTACTGAGTTTATTATTGGTGTACAGGAATGTTTTTGATTTTTTTTGTGTGTGTGACTCTATGTTCTGCTACATTGCTGTATCTGGTTATTAATTGTAGGAGTCTTTTAATGGAATTTTTTGGGTATTCTATGTAGAAGATCACATCATTTGCACATAATGATATTGACTTCTTCCTTTCCAGTACACATCCCCTTTCTTTGATTCCCTTGCCTTACTGCTCTGGCTAATGTTTTGAAGGTTATGCCAAAAAGAAGTGATAGTGGGTATCCTTCCCTTGTTCTTGATTTTAGAGGGAAAGTTTTCAGTTGTTCCTCATTTAATATGATGGTGGCTGTTGGTTTGTCATAAATAACTTTTATCAATCTATTTTCTTTAGTTTTTTTTTTAAATCATGAATGAGTGTCGGATTTTTTCAAAATTTTTTCTGCATCTATTGATATGATCATGTGGTTTTTGTTATTGCTTCTGTTTTTGTGGTATATTACATTTATTGACTTGTATATCTTGCAATCCTGGGATGAAACCTACTTCTTCATGATCTATGATCATTTTGATGGTTTTTCACATTCCATTTGAAGATTTTGCACATTGTTCTGAGGAGATTGGCCTGTAGTTTTTTCCGTTTGCTTGCTTGTTTGTTTGTTTGTTTGTTTTTAGTACCAGGGATCGAATTCATGACTTCACACTTACCAGGCAAGAAAGTGATTGATCTGCTGAGCTAAATCCCCAGTCGTGGCCTGTAGTTTTCTTTTTTCAGTTGAGTCTTTGTCTGGTTTGGGAATCGGAGTGATTCTGGCTTCCAGAGATGAGTTTAGAAGCACTCATTCCCTTTCAATGTCATTGAAGAATTTGAGGAGTAATGGTGTTAAACGTCCTTAAAGGTCTTGTGGGGTTCAGCAATGAATCTATCAAATCTTGGGCTTTTATAAGTTTGTGGGATTTTTATTGCTACCCCAATTTCTTTGCTTGTTATTGAATTATTCAGAATTTTAATGTCTTCTTGATTTAGTTTTGGTAATACATATGAGTCTAGGAATCTGCCCATTTCTTCAAGATTTTGCAATATTTGGAATACGGTTTTTCATAGTACATACTATCTTTAGCATTGTGAAGGTGTCTCTTGTAACTTCATGTCTTTTTTTTTTTTTTTTTTTTTTTTTTTTTTTTTTTTTT
>RJWM01029816.1:0-24047 GCA_004363535.1 Dasyprocta punctata | reverse complement strand
GCCCCCCAACAATTCACTCAGCCAAGCTTCCAGATTTCAAGTTGATGCAATGTGTCAACAATTCCCATTCACCACTGCCAACTTGGCAGCCAGATACATTGCTTTAAACCAGTTTGTAACTATAAAGGCATGCTTATTTTTAACATTTTATAACTTGAGGATTTTAACACAGGTTTAGCAATCCTTAAGAACCAATATTGTCTCTCAACATTATATTATATTAGAACTCCAACATTTTGCCCTTGCACCTGACACAAGAAACATTTTTTTCCTTGTTTGCTCAAGCTCCAGGCTCCATGGAGCTCTTTGCTTCCCTCCCCTGCTTGGGGGCTTGTGAGAAGTAGTGAGAGGAGCAGAAAGCATCAGTTTCTCCCTGGTAAATAACCCTTTGAAAGTCTGTAGAGGCGCAGATAGGTTTCTTTTTGTTTGTTTTTTCATTAGCTTCGCTCTAACCTGTTTTCCCATTTCCTCTGAAACATGTAATTTTAGAATTCCTTCTTCTGGAAACGAACTCAAGAAATTTCACAGGCTGTGTAGTGTCAGTGTATTAAAAACTAAAATTAATTCAAAAAAGCAAAAAGACCTAAATAAATGTAGAGTTACATGAATCATGAATTTGAAGCAAGTACCCCTGAAGTAAGTAATTTTGAGAAATAATGAAGTTTGAGAACGTTACCAGATAACAAGACTTACTGCAAACTCATAGTGAGACAGTGATATGCTACAGTCAGCCTATTATCAGCTAGTGAAAGCCAAATGTTGAAGTTTTAAAGGTTAATTGTTGTCATATTTGTTATTTGAAATTGTCTTTTGTGAGAGTACTTTGTAAGCAAAAACCAGCAAACCACAAATCACAACCACATTACCCTCACAACCACTAGGAGACTGCTGTGCCAATCAGGGCTGTGCCATCCCAAGGAAACTGTCTGAGTTGTAGCACCCCTACTCTTCGGCAGGGCTGTTGCAGGCCCCACTGGAAGTTTTTCTTCTGGAACAGGTAGGCCTTCCACATCAGTTTTAAGTTTACATCAAGTGGCCCAATGTTGGAGACCACTATGAAGTGGCCCTGAGCAGGATTTAAAATTAACTAATTGGCTTTTTATTTATATGTGAGCCTGTCCTAGGTTTCGGCCCCTTCCTTGCCTGGCAATGGGAGCTGATTCATAGTAAGTGAACCTCTATGAATCACTGGTTCTGGCTGAGGCCTGTAGTGGCCTGTGAGGTCAGAGATACCTCAAGGGCAAGATAAAGAAGGCCGCAGCTGACATCTTGGCCCCATAATCAACTATGTGTATAGAGACTGCAGCTGCAGGCATCTAACCCTGCAATCATCTCAGTCCCACCACAAATGCCATCTTGGAGATAAGATAGTTCTCCTTTCTTCTGGCATTTTTTACTACTTGGAGTTGTACTTGAAATGATTCCCAAGGCCCTGCTCATTTCCGGCACCTCCCTCACTATCTGCTCACTTTGTCTGCTATGGAAATAAATATGGTTTGTCCAGAGAAACTCTTGATCTTAGCCCCAATCATAGCTACAGAGTCAAGAACTCTGTAAGGGCTTTGATCCTCCTGGAGCCCTAAAATCATACCACTTGTCTCATTTATTTAAACTTTTGGAAGATTGGGGATTTAGGCCGGGTCCCCAATAACTGGTGCCTGAAACAGGGACCTGAAATCCTTGGACTAGGAAGTTTAGTCTGTATGAGTAAGTCCACCCAAAGTGGAAAGTGTGGATATGGAGAAGGCCTTCACAGGATGGAAAACTTAGCCATGGACGCCTGGAAAGGAGAGGGAAGAAGAAGGGTGAGTCTTCCCACTATGAAGAAGCCATTTTATCCAGGTGTAAAAACCATGCAGCAACGTTTCTCTGCTGAGAAGCAAATTTATTTAGTGCTGCTCCAAAGCCTGCTTAAACATTCAAGAGCTCATGTGCCAAAGAAAAACCTAGCAAAAAAGTTAAAAGAGGTAACCAAATATAATCCATGGTTTCCTCAAACAGGCACTATAAATATTGATATTTGGGAAAGAGTTGGAAAAAATCTTAAAAGGGCACACAGCACAAAAAAAAATAATTTCCCCTGAGATGATCTCAACTTGGAATCTGGTTTGTTCAGTTTTAAGTCCCTTACAGAGCTTGCAGTCAGATTCTGATTTGGGCATGGAGGGAATAAAAGAGCTCCCTGCTGAGGCATCTGTGACTAAAGCTCAACAGGAGCAGGAGCCTCTTCAAGGCATATCTCACACAGCTCTATCCAGAAACTTACAGATTGTAAGGGAAGAGGCTGCCACCAAGGGGGAGCACAACACCTCCCCTACTTGCTTCCTAATTGGAATTGAAGATGATACTAATAATGATGAGTATCTTGTTCATAAGTCCTTTGAAATACAACTGCTAAAAAATCTTAGACGAAGTGTGGTTAACAATGGAATCCAAAGTCCGTTTACTGTGAGACTCGTACAAAATGTTTTGGATACATGTCCATTGATACCTTATGATATCAAACATCTGGCACAAACATGCCTGTCTCCTGCTCAATTCCTTCATTTTGATGTAAAGCTAAAAACTCTTGTTTCAGAGTGGGCTCATAGAAACAGGATGAGTCCCAGTCTGCGTCCAGCTATAAATGAGGAAATGCTTTCTGGGAAAGGAAAATATGCACCAATTGAGGCACAGATCCAATGCCCTGAAGAGTTATATCCACAACCGGCAGATTTAGTTAAAAAGGCTTGGACAACTATTCTGGAAGACACGGCCCCCTAAAGATCCTTTTTACACATTTTACAGGGAACCCAAGAGCCATTTACTTAATTTGTGGCTAAATTACAAGAAGCCGTTCACAGGCAGGTTTCAAACATGGAAGCTTCGAACATTTTAACTTTACAATTGGCATATGCAAATGCCAATCGGGATTGTAAACAGGCTTTAAATCCTGTAAAATCAACTAATGATTTAACAACATATATTCGAGCATGTCAGGACATTGAAACTGAATCCTATAAGACAACCATGATGGCTCAAGATATGACTGGTTTTGCAAATGCAAAAGAAAGTAAGATGAAATGCTTTAACTGTGGAAAAATGGGACATGTTAGGAAGAATTGCAGAGCTCGTGCTGGATCTAATAGGACAGATGCTACTGCTGCAGCAAGTCAAAGAAAAGTTTCCTTTGGCATGGAGGACTCAGGTCCTATGCCTGACTCTGCCCGAGATGCCAAAAAGGGAGGCATTGGGACAAATATTGTCATTCTAAATTCCATAAGGATGATGCACCTTTGCCAAAAAACGAAATGAGGGCCTTCCCTCAGGTTAGCAAAGCAATAGAGGAGAAACAACTTGTGAATCAAAGTGCCAGTCAGCTTTACCCAGTGCAAACTCTCCAACAGATTCAACAACATCAAAGGTGGCTCCCAGAGAGATGTTCATTCGCTCACCAGGGGAACAGCTCAAAGTGCAGGATTAGATCTGCCTGCAGCTTGCAGAGTCATTCTCCTTGGAGGTGATTGGCCTACCCCCATTCCTACAGGAATTTGGGGTCACCCACCTGAAGGAACAGTTGGTGTTGTACTGGGAAAGGCTGATCTGAATTTAAAAGGAATAACTATTGTGCCTAGTGTGATCGATGGTGATTGTAGTGATGAGACACAAGTTCTTGCATGTGCAATGAACCTCTGGGTCTTTGAAAAGGAAGACTATGAGGCACAGTTGATTTTGTTACCTATAGAAAAGCATTTTTTTATTAAGTATAGACAGCTCAAGAGGGAGCAAGACCCTCAGATCAAGACTACAAAAAGAGAAATTTATTTTACACAGGAAGTGACTAAAAAAAAGGCCTGTGTGTTTTATAAAGATTAACGGAAAATGCTTTGAAGGTGTAATGGACATTGGTGTGGATGTGTCTGTAATTGCATCAGAACAATGGCCTGCCACGTGGCCAACACAGAGGTCTCCTATGTCCCTTACTGGGCTGGGAACGCCTCAGCATGTGTTACAAAGCACCTCACCTCTACCTTATGAAGGGCCAGACCAACAAAAAGGTTCTTTTTACCTTACGTGGCACCCATTCCAGTCAATGTATGGGGAAGAGATTTATTACAAAAAAGGAAATTAGTGCTGACTAGTAATTCTGATTTTAAAACTAATCAAACAAATTCCAATTTGGATATTAAACAAATAGATTCAAATCCTAAAATTGAACAAATGATGATTAAGATGGGATATCAGAAAGATAAAGGACTAGGAAATAACTTACAAGGAATCAAAGAGCCTGTTAAGATTACACCTAAAAATAACAGGCAAGATATCGGATATCAACAGGTTTTTTGTGTTTTGTTTTTGTTTTTGTTTTTTTTTGGCAAGGGTCATTGATGCTTCTTTCCCCACAACAGCTCTGCCTTTACAATCAAAAACTAAGGAGCCTGTTTGGGTAGATCAATGGCTCCTTAAAAAAGAGAAGTTAACTCAGTTACACAAATTAGTAAAAGAACAAGTACAGCTAGGACATTTAGAACGCTCAGTTAGTCCATGGAATACACCTGTCTTTGTTCTTCCAAATAAGTCAGGTAAATGGAGGTTGTTACAAGATTTAAGAGCTGTGAATGCTTGCCTGCTTCCTATGGGGGTGCTGCAACCAGGATTGCCAAATACAACTGCAGTTCCTAGAGACTGGCCTCTTATAATTGATTTAAAGGATTGCTTTTTTAATATTCCTCTTTTTCCCACAGGTAGGCTGCATTTTTGCTTTTTTCTGTGCCAAGTTTAAACTTTAAAGAGCCAATGCAACGCTGTCAATGGGTCACATTACCTCAAGGAGCGAGAAATAGTCCGACCTTGTGTCAGCTTTTTGTACAACAAGCCTTACAAAAGGTTAGACAGGCTTATCCTTCCTCATATATATCCCACTATATGGATGACACCTTGATATCAGCTCCAATTAAAGAACAATTATATGATTTATTTGCAAAAGCAAAATGAGATTTAATATCTTTTGGTCTCTCCATTGCTCTGGACAAAGTGCAATTGTCCAGCCTTTACTATTACCTGGGAACAATGGTGATTGACAGGGCAGTAAGCCACAAAAGTTACAGATTCATCGAGACAATTTAAAAACTTTAAATGACTTCCAAAAATTATTGGGAAATATAAATTGGGTAAGGCCAAAATTGGGCATTGCTACTTATCAATTAAAACATTTATATAGTACTTTACAGGGAGATCCAGCTATTGATTCTCCTCATAGCTTGTTCACTGAGGCTCAAAAAGAGCTGGCCTTAGTTGAAAAAAAATGTTGCAACAGAGTCGTTTCCAGAATAAATACAAATTATCCTCTTGTTCTTTATATTCTAAACACTCCTCATTCTCCTACAGGTCTCATAGGACAATATTATGATAAACAGATTTATGCTATTGAATGACTTTATATTTCTAATCAGCTAATCAAAACCTTACAGTTATACTAGAACAAATTGCCAAGATTGTTACCCTGGGAAGAATAAGATGTAAACAACTTTTTGGTATTGATCCTGCTACAATTGTATTGCCTATTGATTTAAATCAATATTTGACCTTGCTGCAACAAGCTCTATATTGCAGATTTCATAGGACAAATGGATAATCATTTTCCTAGTGACCCTCTTTCAATTTTTTCTCAAGCATTTCTGTATTATTCCAAAAATTACTAAATTTGAACCTATTCCTGATGCAACAGTTTATTTTACTGATGGCTCTTCCAAAGTCAAGGCTGCAATCTGGAGCAAAGGTTATCAACAGGTGATAAAAACTCCAGAACTTTCTGCATAAAGATCTGAGATCACTGCTATTTTATTTGTCATACAACAGTTTAATTACAAACCTATTAATATAGTCAGTGACTCAGCATATGCATTTTACCTTACTCAGCGGCTCGAGAGCACCACCCTTCAGTCAACCTCAGATCCACCTCTACTTAATTTGTTTCTTAGGCTACAAAAGGCGATTCATAATAGGACAGCACCCTTTTATATTGGTCACATAAAGCCTCATTCCAATTTACCTGGATTTTTAGCATATGGTAATCAACAAGCTGATACACTAGTTGCTTTTATTACACCTTTTGATGCAGCTGGACAATCTCATTCTTACCATCATCAGAATAGTAAGGATCTAATCAAAGAATTTCACTTACCTAGGTCTCAAGCAAGACAAATTGTTATGTCCTGCCCTACTTGTCAAAAGGTTCCTAGGCTTCTGCCACCAGAGGGCAGTAACCCCAGAGGCTTAAAATGTAATGATATTTGGCAAACTACAACATATTCGTATTTCTATTGACACATATTCTCATTTAATTCATGCAGCTTGTCACACAGGTGAAAAATTAGTCATGTGCAACAACACTACCAGCGTTTGCCTCTATGGGTGTTCCACACTTCATAAACACTGACAATGGGCCTTCATGCATAAGCAAGCCATTACAAACATTTTTTCAACTATGGCATATTAAACACATTACAGGAATACCTTATAACCCTCAAGGACAAGCAGTTGTAGAAAGAGCACATCTAGCTACTAAAACTCAGTTAAATAAACAAAAAAGGGGAGTAGTTACCCCCACAAATGCAATTACATTTTGCCACTTTTACATTACATTTTTTAAATCCAGCTACAGATAGCAAACTGACTCCTGCAGAACTTCAACATCCAATGATGATGTCCAACACAAAGCTCAAGTGCTTTGGAAGGCTATCAACACAGAAAAATGGGAAGGACCAGTACAATTAATAATGTGGGGATGAGGTTATACTTGTCTTGACAGGCGATGGATCCACGAGGTGGCTGCTGTCCAGGAATATATGACCCTGGCAAGAGACACTGCCGATGCTGGAGACACTTCTGTGTGATGGCTCCACCAATCTGGGCCCTCCAGAGGATGAGCCTGAATGACGAGACTCAACCCCAAAGACCTGCCAACCAACCAAAAGGTCAACCTCCAGCTCCCCCCGAGAGATCAGGAAAGAAGATGAGTGATCAAGTGGAACGACATCCAAGCAATGATTCGTGAGGCCAGAGATATAGTCACCAGAAGGGGCATTCCACCAACCCCTGAAAATCTTTTGGTTGCCTTAATGGCTCTGCTGGCTATCTGTATGTATAACACCTGTCTCAGGGGTCGAGTATTGGACTTATGTCCCTAATCTACCATTATTTAGACCCATTACTTGGGCAGATTATCCACCTGAGATTTATCATGAGCCAGACATGACTAGTCCTAAGTTATATGTCATTCCAGGTCCAGTCATGCCCATTGAGATACCAGACAAGGCAACTATAAATTATACTTCATACTTTGCCTATCCTCCATTATGTGTTGAAGATGTTAAAGTTTCAATCAAAACATTGCCATGTTGCCCACCCTCAACTATGGATTGGATATGCTTTAGATCAATTGGTCGTTATCACCCTGGGAATCTACACCTACCCCAGGAAATGTAACAGATTTATGGAAGCCAAAAAGACCTATCTGCTCTGTAACTAATCATTTACAGTTACATTAAGAGGCTGCTTGGACTTGGGCTTCTTGTCAGACCAAGGCAGGAATTAAAGGAAAATAGGACAATATGAATTTATTGATTGGAGCCCATGGAGAGAACTTGTTGGTAAGATGAAAAGTACAGACCCATGGCAAATCCTAAATTGGACATATTCAGATAATGTTACTAAATAATCTCTACCTGTGCAATTTGTAAATTGGACCGGCTTGGGGCTTAGTACCCCTAGGCCTCACTTAATCTATGGGACACAAGTAGGACCAATACAACAGTCTTTCTGGAAACTGGCTATATCTTTTATAAAAGGCAGCATATGGACTGGTATGAGTCTCAAATCACCTAGTAAAGAAATTCTTAAGTTAAAACATTATAAGACTGTCCAACCTTCTATTTGCATTTACAATCCTTATGCATTTTTATATGGCACTGTATCTTGGAATGTTAATTGTCTTAACTGCTCAAACTGTACCTTGAGCACTGTGTAAGACCAGGTGCCATTTATGGACAAACATTAATAATGGGTCGCATGCCAGGAGTTTGGATCCCTGTTAATCTCACTGAAATATGGTCGTGCTCTCTGGCATCACAATTGTTACATACACTAGTGAGACGTCTGACCCACAGGACACAAAGATGCTTGGTTTAATTATTACAGGAACTGTTTCTCTGATTCTCCTAATCTGGTGGTTTCTTCAGTGGTCATCACGCATTCTGTGCAAACAGCTCACTTCATAGATAATTGAACAAAAACTGCTGATGAAGCATGGAAAATACAGTGTAACATAGATGCCAAATTACAGACACAGCTTAGCATGCTGGAAACTTCTGTGTTATGGATGGAGATCAAATAAAGAATTTATAACTATTACAAGGTTTAAAGTGCCATTACAAGGCCACTCATTTCTGCATAACTCCCTTGCCTTATAACAAATCTATACATTCTTCAGAGGATATAAAGAAACATGTACAAGGAGCTATCCATCAAAATGTTACTATGGATATCAATGCTCTCCAGAAGGAGGTGTTGTCAATGTCCCAACAAACCCAAAAATTTGATGAACAAATTCAAAATTGGGACAAATATTCTGATGCCTTAGATCAATTAAATCCATTCAACTATCTGAAGGCACACTTTTGGTTTTATGTTGGTTTGCTAGGGGTAATCTGTGTGTTTCTTCTTATTCTACTCATAGTCTGTCAAACAGGAGTCAAGACGGGCTGACTCATAGACAATGCTCAACTATGACTTACCCTGATACAGCTTTTGTTACAAAAATAAAAACAAAAGGGAGATGTTGGAGATCACTACAAAGTGGCTCTGAGCAGGATTTAAAATTAACTAATTGGCTTTTCATTTATATGTGAGCCTGTCCTAGGCCTAGGCCCCTTGCCTGGCCATGGGAGCTGATTCATAGTAAGTGAACCTCTATGAATCACTGGTCCTGGCTGAAGCCTGCAGTGGCCTGTGAGGTCAGAGATTCTTCAAAGGGTGAGATAAAGAAGGCTGGAGCAGGCTCCACAACAATTATGTAATCTTACCACTTGTCTCATTTATTTAAGTTTTCACCGTACACTCTTTCAGAAGATTGGGGATCTAGGCCAGGTCCCCAATAGCCCAAGGATACCATCATCTACACTTTGGACAGATAGTTGAAGGTTTTGTTGAAGGAACAGTGAGTGACTGTGTTGCCCACAAAGGTGCAGCAGCACAACGATTGGCAAAATGCCTCCTCCCCCCTCCACAACAAAGACAAGTAACTTTGTTTTTCTCTTTTCTTTAGGCTGTGAACAGATGACCTGAGTGATTATAATTTGAATCAGACTATAGGCGAGTCAAAATTTAATAGCCGGGTAGATATGCTGAAAATGCTCTATGTACTCCCCAACCAGTCTAGAATTTTTTTAGCATCAGTTGCAAGGGAGACAGAGAAGATGGCTCTACTCCCTTACAGGCAGAAGTTCCAACATGTGGTGCAGCAAAATTTCTTTGAGCCAAAAATGCAGGTGTTGTCACTTGAGGCTCACTTAAGATTATCGGGGTGGCTATCATTCTGCCATCTTTTCCCTTATTGGTACTTGATTCTAAAACAGTACCTGGAGCCAATTCCACTGTGACTGTCTCAAGAAGCTTATGATTATTAAGACTCTATCTAATCCAGATCCACAGAAGGAAGGTAAACACTGGGATCAAGCATGCAACAAACAGTTCCTTATATATCTGTGATTCTTTTGAATATGTTTATTCCATAATAATCAATATACCTAGCTCTCTCCTTTTTTTCTGGGGAAGGGGTTTCTCATAGGCCTGTTTATAACTGACCCTAGAGAACAAGGGATTGTTTCAATGCCCCCTCTCTTTACTCCTGAGGAAGTCAATATCAATACACTCCAGTGATGACTATTGACCTATACCAATGCACTTCTCCCCCTAGTTATGCACATATGAGAAGTGTCCCTTTGCCCTCAATCTCTTACGCTGTCCATGTTCAGTTACCATATATTGCACCCATTCGGCTCCTGAGGTTATGGGGTGAAAGACCATGAGAGGATGAAAAAACAAAGAAGAGACAAAGCTGGGGTCAGGTGGAGCCCTTATTCTCCTGATGGGAGGAAAGGAACTGCTCAACCAATGCAGCATATTTATTTATATACTGGGAAGAATAATGTCAATTTTAGCCCCTCTGCCTAGCAACCCATTGCTTGAATTGTCCAGGAGCTTGGTGTTTTTCTCAGATGTAGCAACTTCTTCATGTGACTGACCTGGGAACTCTTAGTTATTATGGTAGGGTCATGTCTGGGTCATGCTCTAGGACAATTTCCAGCTTTAGCATCTCCCAACAGTCCCCCATGAAGCAAAATGGTAGACAATTGGGACAAACACCGGTGAAACTAACCCAGAAATTCTCAAGATTCTCTTTCCCTAAGTTTGTGTTGAAGACTCCTATGTTGGACTGGCTGGCAACCACCAGCCTCTGATCCTGGAGCTCCATCCTGGAAGAAACCATTATGCATCAAATAAAATGCCATGCCACTAGAAGCTCAACTAGGAATTCAACCACACATCTAGAGACTTCAGGACTTTGGAACCCTGATAGACTGTCAATCAACCTGGAATATACTTCTCTTACCTATAAAGAATCCCAATGGGGAATACTTTCCAGTCCAGGATCTCTGAGCCATTAATGCCTCTGTGGTTGCCCTTAATCCTGCAGCCCCAAAAACTTATTCCCTGTTCAGTCTCCTGACACTCTCAGTCCACTGGTACACCTGGTTGGACTTAAAGGATGCCTCTTTCTGCGTTTGGTTCGTTCCTGTCATACAGACCCACATTGCCTTTGAATTGGATGAACTTAGTTCTAGAATTGAAAATCAATTGACCTGTACTCAACTTCCCTAAGCATTTAAAAACTCTCCTTCTCTCTTTGGAGAAGCTCTTGTAACTGACTTTGCTAGTTTGACCAGCACAGAACACCACTTCACCCTCCTCCAATATGTTGATGATCTTCTCTAGTGACACCCAAGCAACACGCTGGGAAGGCATAAAAATTCTGGCACAACACCTGACAGAAACTGGCTACAAAGCATCTTGGAAAAACCCACAAATCAGCAAAAAGTCTGATTCCTGGGATTTAAATTAAATCAGGAACATTCTGCCATCAGACTAGTAAGAAAAGATGTCATCTGCTCCCAGCCCAACCACAAGGAAAACACTCAGTGAATTTCTTGCAGCCACTGACTTCTGCACATGGGTTTGCTGAAAAGGCAAGACATCTTTATGACATTTTATATAGTAAAGACTCTGATGCCTTTAACTGAGAACTTGGAACAGAAAAGGCATTCAATAGCACAAAAACCATCCCAGGCTGGGAAATTCCAGGTGTTACTCATCTGTTCAACTTGTTTGTTGATGAGGCTAGAATATATAGCCCCAGGGGGGCTCACTCAAACTGTGAACCCTTGGGAGCCTTCACTGGCCTACCTGTCATAAAACTTGGATGCAGACACTAAGGGCTTGTCCCCTTGCTTACACACTCTGGCAGCCACTGTCCTTCTGATCAAGGAAGTTGACAAGCTCAACTTGGACCAAGACATAACTGTCCAGGTACTACATGCTGTACTGAACCTCCTGAATACTCATGAACATCCCTGGCTCTCCAACTGCCAGGTTACCCAGTCCTCGCAGGGAGGTGGTGTGTGTAACTGAACCCATAAAGGCCAGGCTCCCCAAGGCTGTTATCTTCACATTGTCCAGCAGAAAGCCCTGGGAACCTGGCTCAGAGGCAAACAGTGCATGGATAAAGTGAGGCTCTGCCATTTGTCAGTTTTGTGACCTTTCTGAGACTTACATTCCATCTCACTTAAAAGGGCATCAAGGTCTTGGTCCAAACCCAGTAAGGTGGAGGCTCCAGCAACACACTCCGGGAGTGCACCCTCACTAGCTGTGCAGAGGAACCAGCTCTACCCAGTCCCATGTCTCAGCACAACCCACCAGAGGAACACCAGGCCAGCCTCGCAGGACACAGAGGTACTGAACCCAGCTCAGCCAAGAGCCCCAGAGCTGCTTATCAGGGAGTGGCCAGCATAGCTGCAGGGTCTTAGAGTACTTGAGCTCTGCCCATCAGAGCAGAAGACACAAATAGAAAGCATGAAACAGATTCAAAGGGAAATTCAGGAAATGAAAAATTCCCTAGAAAGTTGGCAAAACCACTTGAATGAAGCTGAAGATAGAATCTCGGACCTTGAAGACAGGATGGGAGCTTATGATCACAAAAGAAAAGATCTCTTAAAAATCACAAGGAACCAAGAAACAACAATTCAACAGCTGCAAGACAATGCCAAGAGAAACAACATAACATTAATAGGCATAATTGAAAAAGCAGGGTTCAATACTAAGGACCTGTGAAGACTATTCACAGAAATAATAGCAGAAAATGTTCCAAACATGAGAAGAGAATCTGATATACAGAATAAATCTTCACCCAGACATATAATAACTAGACTATCAGAAATACAGCACAAGAACAAAATACTAAAAGCTGTCAGAGAAAAGAAACAGATCACCTATGAAGGAAAGCCTATCAGAATCACAGCAGACTTCTCAACACAAACCTTTAAATCAAGAAGAGCTTGGAGTGAAGTATTTCAAATCCTGAAAGAAAACAACTTTCAACCCAGATTTATGTACCCTGCAAAACTATCCTTAAAAATTGATGGAAAAAAAGATACTTTCATGACAAAGAACAACTGAAGAAATTTATGGCCACCAAACCAACACTACAAAGAGTACTGAAAGACACTCTAGAAAGAGACAAAGATAGCTACAATCTTAAGAACAACAACAAAAGGAAACCGCTAAGCAGGGCAAAAAATTAAACAGAAAATGTAGAAACCCAACAACAGAAAGGTATCATAACAGGGATGAGTCAGTACATATCAGTTATATCAATGTAAATGGTCTCAACTCACCAATAAAAAGCAGCAGACTGGCAGAGTGGATTAAGAAAAAAAAATCCAACACTATGCTGTGTACAAGAAACACAATTAACTCAAAAGGAAACTCACAGACTAAAAATTAAAGGCTGGAAAACAATACTTCATGCAACAGGAACCCAGAAAAAAGCAGGAGTAGCTATTATGTTTTTGCAGACAATGCGAACTTCAAACTGAGAATGGTCAAAAGAGATAAAGATTACATACTTGTTAAGCGAAAACTTCAAGAGGAAGAGATTACAATGATAAATATATATGCACCAAATATGGGAGGACCCAACTATGCAAAACAATTCTTAATAGACATGAAAAACCAAATAGACAATAATACAATTATAACAGAGGACCTTCATATCCCACTGTCACAGATAGACAGATCAACCAAACAAAAAATCAGCAAAGAAATAACAGAACTGAATCAAACTTATGAACAAATAGACGTAGTAGATGTGTACCGAGTATTGCACCCATCAACATCAGGATATACATTCTCCTCAGCTGCACATGTGTCATTCTCTAAATAGATCACATACTGGTCCACAAAACATGCTTGAGTAAATGCAAAGGAACTGAAATAATTCCATGCATATTATCTGACCATAGTGCAGTAAAATTGGAAATGAATGACAAAAAAACCTACAATAACCGCATAAACACGTGGAAATTAAATAATACTCTCCTAAAGAATCAATAGGTCACAGAAGAAGTTAAAGAAGAAATTAAACAATATCCAAAACTGAATGAAAATGCAAATACAAATTACCGGAATCTGTGGGACACAATGAAAGCAGTCCTCAGAGGCAAATTTGTAGCACTAAACCCTCACATCAGAAAAATGGAAAGGACACACATAAACAACCTAATGATGCACCTGAAACTTCTAGAGAAAGAAGAGCAAGTCAAGTCCAAAGCCCAAAGAAGGGAGGAAATTATCAAGATCAGAGCAGAAATTAATGCAATTGAAGCTAAGAAAACAATACAAAGAATTAATGAATCGAAGAGTTGGTTCTTTGAAAGAGTAAATAAAATTGATAAGTCCCTAGCCAACCTTATCAAAAAGAGGAAAGAAAAAACTCAGATTCATGCAATAAGAAATGAAAAGGGTGAAATCACTACAGACCCGGTGGAAATACAGAAGATCATCAACACCTTCTTCGAAAACCTTTACTCCCATAGATTCAATAACACAGAAGAAATGGACAAATTCCTAGAAACCTATGAATTACCAAAGCTGAATCAAGAAGACATAAAGCTGCTGAATAACCCAATTTCAGCTAATGAAATTGAAAATGTAATTAAGACCCTACCAACAAAGAAAAGCCCAGGCCCTGATGGATTCACCACTGAATTCTACAAGAATTTTAGGGAAGACTTAATGCCAACACTCCTCAAACTCTTCAATGAAATTGAAAGAGAAATAAGTCTCCCTAACTCATTCCTGGAAACAAGTATTGCCTTAATACCAAAACCAGAGAAAGACCCAAGCAAAAAAGAAAATTACACGCCAATCTCCCTCATGAACATAGATGTAAAAATCCTCAATAAAATACTGGCAAACAGAATACAGAAAGTTATCAGAAAGATTATACACCATGATCAAGTGGGATTCATCCTAGGAATGTAGGGATAATTCAACATACGCAAATCAATAAATGTAATACACCATATCAACAGAGTAAAGGACAAGAACCACATGATCATCTCAATAGATGCAGAAAAAGCTTTTGACAAAATCCAACACCCATTCATGATAAAAAAAAAAACCCTACAGAAAATCGGAATAGATGGTCTCTACCTCAACCTGATAAAAGCCATATATCATAAACCAACAGCCAACATCTTACTAAATGGACAAAAACTGAAAACTTTCAACCTAAAATCAGGAACAAGACAAGGATGTCCATTATCACCACTACTATTCAATATAGTTCTGCAAATACTAGCCAGAGCAATGAGACAAGAGAAAGAAAAAAAGGGAATGAGGATAGGAAAGGAAGAAGTGAAATTATCATTATTGGCAGATGATATGGTACTCTACAGAGAAGACCTCCAAAAATTCATTAAAAGACTCCTAGAAGTAATAACCAAGTTCAGTTATGTTGTTGGATACAAGGTCAACACTCAAAAATCAATAGCATTCTGGTACACAAACAACAAAGTCACTGAAAGAGAAATAAGGGAAATCACACCCTTCACCATAACATCCAAAAAAATGAAATACTTAGGAATTAATCTATCAAAGGAAATAAAAGACTTATACAGTAAAAATTACATTACTCTGAAGAAGGAAATCAAAGATTTCAGAAAATGGAAAGATATTCCCTGTTCATGGATAGGAAGAACAAACATTGTGAAAATGGCCGTTCTCCCAAAATTAGTATGCAGATTTAATGCAATTCCAATCAAAATACCACTTGCCTACCTCACAGAGCTAGAGAAAGCATTCCTGAAATTCTTCTGGACACAGAAAAGACCCAGAATAGCAAACGCAATTCTGGGTCACAAAGGGAAGGCAGGAGGCATCACAATCCCCGACTTGAAACTATACTACAAAGCCACTGTGATAAAATCAGCATGGTACTGGAATCAAAACAGATCTGAAGATCAGTGGAATAGAAGATACAGCCACTACTACAAACACACTTAGCCACCTCATCTTTGACAAAGGGGCCAAACGTGTACATTGGAAGAAAGATAGCCTCTTTAACGAATAGTGCTGGAAAAACTGGCTTTCTATATGCCATAAACTAAAACTAGGCCCATGTCTACCACCATGCACTAAAATAAATTCAAAATGAATCAAAGATCTGAATATTAAAGCAGAGACACTAAGCTTACTAGAAGACAGAGTAGGTAAAAATCTTGATGACATAGGAGTAGGCAGAGAGTTCATGAACAAAAATCAGATTGCACAGGAAACACTTCCCAAAATCAACAACTAGGATCTCATCTTACTAAAAAGATTTTGCATGTCAAAGGGAATCTCTAACAGAGTGAAAAGAAAACCTACAAACTGGGAAAATATCTTAGCCAATTGTCCATCAGACAAAGGACTTCTATCTAAAACATATAAAGAATTAAAAGAAATCAGGCCCCTAAAATTCAAGGACCCAATCCAGAAATGGGCATCTGAGATGAATACACACTTCTCAGAGAAAGAAATACAAATGGCAAATAAATATATGAAAAAATGTAGACATCAATTGTCATTGGGGAAATGCAAATTAAAACAATGCTGAGATTCCATCTCACTCCAGAAATAAAGGCCAAGTTTAAAAAATCAAGCAACAACAAATGCTGGAGGGGCTGTGGGGAAAAAGGAACTCTTCTCCACTGTTGGGAGTGTAGACTGGTGCAACCACTGTGGAAATCAGTGTGGAGATTCCTCAAGAAGCTAGGATTAGAGATCCTATTTGACCCAGTTATCCTGCTTCTGGGCATTTTCCCAGAAATGAAAGCATCATACCACAATGATATTTGTTCACCCATGTTTATAGCAACCCAATTTGTAATTGCCTGATCTTGGAAACAACCCAAGTGCTCATCAATCAAAGACTGGATTAAAAAGATGTATTTTTATGTGATGGAGTACTATTCAGCTATCAAGAAAGATTGCATTGAGACTTTTATAAGTAAATGCACATGACTTGAGACCATACTCTTAAGTGAGATAAGTCAAACCCACATGTGTAAATACCATATTGTCTCCCTAGTGTAAGAAACTTAAAAAGTATATATGACCCAAAATCTACAATAAATACTATGTAAGGGTAAAAAACTGCTCAAAGAGCAAAAGTAATTGGGAAGGGAAAAAGGGGAAAGAGGGAAGGGAAAAGGAAAAGGATATAAATCTGTATGTATGTATATGTAAGACAACTAAAATGAACATACTACTGAATGTATTCTTTATTGAGAAAGAACGGTTAATACTCATATGATTAGATCAATTTTGCATGTCTATGTCTGTTAATGTAAGCAATCTTTTTGAAGGCAATGATATGCAATTTGCAACCATTGTCAAGTTTCTGTCATCCTGTTTTGTAAACCTATAATGTTACTGTTGTGTATTTACTCTAGTCATTTGTCGCTTTTGCTTTTTGTCTTTCTTATATGTGTCTTTTTGCACTTAAATAAAAAAGATAACAAGATATATTATGGTCGCCATTGTTGATTTACTATTATCTTGTTTCAAAGACCTATATTGTTTTCCTTGTTTTCTTTTGATTGATTTTATTCTATTTTCTTTGTTTGATTTTATTACATCTGATGGTATAGCAGCTACTTTGAATATAACAAGAGGTTTTGTGGTAGCCATTATTGATTTCCTATTGTCTTGTTTCGAAGTGCTGTATCATGTGCACTGCTTTGTTTTGTTTGGCTCTATTCCATTTTGTTTTGTTTGGTCTTATTCTCTTCAAAATAAAAGATAAATAAATAAATAAATTCCCCTTTTCAAACCCTGTTCACATGGAGAAACATGACATGAAAATAGAAGTGAAGGGGGAGGGGGAGGAGGAGAAAAAGAAGGAAGAAGAAAAGGGGAGTGGGATGAGGAGAAGAAGAAAGAAGTGGATGGGTGTGGGCAACTGTTGACAATCACTATTTAACATTTTTGGATTAGAGAAGATTTTTATGTTACTTTTCCTTACTTACACTCCTATACTGCACTTGGAATATGGCACATCTAAACCTTCCACTTAGAGTACACTAAATTTTCCTTATCTCACTTTGCACCATTCATTTCTAATTTTGCAGCCATATTTAGCACAGGTGTCCAGTCTGTGGCCTGATGAAGCTCTCAATCTTGGACTCGATGCTACGGTTGTCCCCTACAGCCAGAAGGAGGCCACTCCCAGGGTGACCACTCTCAGCGAGTTGAAGAGAGTGGCCCTGCCCCTGTTCCCTTGCTCCCCCATCATGGTTGAATCCTGTGCCACCTCCATTAATGAGCATCTAGGTGGGAAGAAAGTTGTGCTTTCCAAATCATAAACTCAGCTTTTCAGAAAGTAGCAGACTGGGGTTTGGACCTTGATAGTGCAACACTAAAGTACTGTGATTTGTCTTAATCCATTGGGGTTGCTGTGACAAAATGCCTTAGATAGTGTAGTTTATAAACAGTAGAATTTTACTACTCACAGTCTGGAGACTGCAAAAGCCCATAGAATGTGAGAAGATCTTTGCCAGTTACCCTTCTGACAGGATTAATATCTAGAATATCTACAAAAACTTGAAAGATCTAGTGCCAAAAAATTCCAAATATCCCAATCCAAATGCAAAAATGAATTGAGCAGACACTTCTCCAAAGAAGTACAAACAGCCTATAAGTCTGTGAAGAAATGTTCACCATCTTTAGCAATAAAAAAAATCACAACTACACTGAGCTTCTATTTCACAGCAATCAGAATGGTTTTTATTAAGAATACAAAAAATGACAAATGCTAGTGAGGATGCATGTGGGGAAAGGAACCGTTTACATTACTGGTGGGAATGGAAATTGCAAAAGTCATTGTGGAAATCAGGGTGGAGGTTCCACAAAAAAACTAAAAATAGAGCTAACATTTGACCCAGCTTTTCCACTCCTGGGTATGCACCTGAAGGAATTAAGGTCAGCACACCTGACAGTCAGCACACCTGTAGACCCAAGTTTACTGCAGCATGAGTCACGGCAGCTGGAATGCAGGAGCAGCTTGGTGTTCATCAGCAGATGCACAGACAAAGAAAACGTGATTGATAGGTAGGTATTATCCAGCCATAAAAGGAACAAAATTGTGTCAATAGCGGGAAAGTAGCTGGGCCTGAAGAGAATCGTGTCAAGCAAAGTAAGCCAAGCTCAGAAAGACACGCATTGCATGCTTTCTCTAATAGCTGGAAAATTAAAATATAGCATGAGAAAGTAGGAGAGAGACTTAGACAAGAGGAAGAGAAGAAGTGAAGGGGAGAGGCACTGCAAGGGGAAGTAGTGGGAGGACGGGTGTGATCAAAGTACACAACCATGAAAATACCACATTGAAAACCACCATTTCATCAAATGAATAGATATGGTGCTAATAAAATGTGTTTTAAAAATGGATCTTTGGAAAGTCATTTAGTGAAAGTGGGATCAGTGTCTTGATGAAAGAGGCCTGAGCGTGCTTTCTCTCGACACCCACCAAGTGAGGATATGAAGATGAGCAACAGCCCTCACCAGACACCACCAAACCTGCTGGCCCCTTGGTCTTTCAAGCCATCAGAACTGTGAGCAGAAACTTTCTATTTTTTATACATGACTCATTTTTCTCAGTCACTTTTCTTGTCTCTGGGACAAGACAGCTGACACTTGCAATTTAAGAGAGAAGAGGTATATTTTGGCTCATGTCTTAGATGTTTCAGTTCATGGCCTGCTGACTCCAGCCAGAAGCAGCCTGGAGGGAGGGTCTGGAGGAGGAAAGATGCTCATGTCATGGTGGCCAGGAATCAGAAAGAGAAGGGAGGAGCTCAGGAGAAGGGTGTAACCTACCAGATCATGTCCCAAGTGACCCTCTTCCAATCACACCCTGCCTCCAAACTCACCTTTATCTGTAGTGGCCCCATGGTCCACTTCTCTTCCAGAAGCCAGCCTATGAGTGCATGAGGATTTGAGGGGACACCCAGATATCAAACAGAATACCAGGTGAGGTGTTTTGTTACAGCAGCCCACATACACTAAGACAATGGTGTTGCTCTATGAAAGTTAGAATCCCAGCCTGCTGCTTCTTAGGGGGGAACATGGTTTATCTTGCTAAGCCTCGGTTCCTTTCTGACCTCATGATAACTCCTTCTTGGTCTGATCTGAGTATGGGACAAACCTTCGCATGTGACACAATTTAAGCATCCACAGTCCACAAAACTTAATTTCGTCCTTTTTTATACATATATTTTAAATATCATGAAACAAAAATGTAAGTTTTTTGAAAATGTGGTGACTTGCTGCTAAAGAAAACTGCTCAGAATATTCAATAGCTTCAATATAGCTATAGTTCTTCAAATATCTGAGAAATTATGACCTGGTCCAATTCTGGTCTGAAGGTTAGAACTAAAAAATAAACATTTTTTTTTCTTTCCCCAGGGAGGTGCCTCCATGCCTTCATTCTCCTGCCATGACAAAGAAACAGCAAAGGGTGGAGGCAAGGCTGGCCTGTTGCGATCAGGGACAGAGGCTGAATGTGGGCACCACTTGAAATGCCCAGCTTTGGCCCCTGCCTACACTGGGTCACAGAGGCCCCTCTCCCTCTTGCTCCCTCGTGGTCTCGTCCTCCTTTCTTCCTCCCAAAGACATGGTTAACAGGGGCTGCCCCGGACGAGGCTCCCTCTGGCTATAGGGTGGAGGTCAAGGGCTGACACCATTCAGAAGCTACAGACATGGGACATGATACAATTACTGGGTGTAAAATGAGATGAAAATATAGTTGGCGTACTCCACGTGGAAAGTCATGTATGTTTTTCTTTGCTGCTAACATTCTCCTTCCAAATGCCTTTCTAACTCCAGACATATTCATAGAAGAAAGTACAAGTAAACAAAAGCTGCAGGTACAGTGATGCACATCTGTAATCTCAGCACTTGGGAGACTAAGGCAGGAGGATCACAGTGAGTTCAAGGGCAGCCTGGGCTACAGAGTGAGGTGCAGTCTCAAAAAACCCAAACCAACCTCTCCCCACACAAAAGTAAGCAAAAGAAGTCACTCCCAATCCCCAAATGTTAAAGATTTCTTGTTAATTTTCTATCACCCATACTTCCAGTTCTTTTTAAAAACAGATAATGTTTTCTTAGGAGAATAGGGCTTTCAAAGAGTAACGTGTACTTGGCGTGGTAAACGTCTCTTTTCTTATTCCAAACAGGCTTCGAGAGTCCTCCGAGGGCCATGACGGCAGCGGGTGGATGGAGAGAGTGGGAAGTGTGGGTCTGCAGGTCCCCAGGACTCTGCTACACCTGCTCACGTGATTCTCACAGGACAGCCAGGCCTGGGCCTGTGGTTGGTTACTGTGGGACCTCTTCCACTTCTGAATGCGGAGTTGTCACCCTCTGCTGGAGCATGAAGAGATAACAGGCCTTCATAGTTGAGTATGTGTTTCTGTGGGGGACTGTGCTGGTGACAGTGTGTAAGTCTATACGTGACCGTGTGCAATTGTGCAGCTTCCTGCACATGTGTGTTGGTGTGTATGTGTTTATGTAATTGTTTCTGGAGGCATGTGTTTATGTGTTTCCGTAATTACATACTCAGGGTTTGTGTGTGTGTGTGTGTGTGTGTGTGTGTGTGTGTGTGTGTGTGTGTATTGAAATCACTAAGGGGCTGCACCTGCTCTTACCAGGCTGTACACACAGGTGGAGCTGCTGTGAGGATCTTCCCTGCCCCCATCCTTAGCCCTGACCCTGATCATTCAATCAGGACTGTTAGGAGAAATCCTACCCTTGGAAGCACCCCTGAGTGCTTTCCAGTGGGTACGGGTGTGTACACGCACCACTGCCTTTCTGTGGAGCAATGACTCTGAGCTCCAGGTTGTGTAATGCCTCTTAGAGCTGAGAATCTGATGTCCACAGTAGATTCATACACTAGCAAACTCCATTAACTTTTTTCTTCCCTTCCTCATCTTGCTTCTTCATTGCCCTACTTATGTTTCCTGAAACAAATTGCCTAGGGTCTCCTCCCAATAAAATATTTTCCTGTAATTCTTCTATCAGGGTCTGGTTCTGGGGATCACACACTAAGACATTTATGGGCCAGTTGGCTCCTCTGCTCCTCTCAGGCCTAGCGTGGTGCCCTTTTTTTTCTTTTGTTTTTTTTTTTTTTTATTTAAGAGAAAATGGACAGAGCCGGGCATGGTGGCGCACGCCTTTAATCCCAGCACTCGGGAGGGTGAGGTAGGTGGAGCGTTGTGAGTTCGAGGCCGGCTTGGGCTACAACGCCAGCACAAGGCCGGCCTGAGCTACATAGTGCGACCCTGCCTCAAAAAACTAGGACCAGGAGTTTGGCTCAGTGCCTTAAGCGCCTGCTCTGGCAGGCGCGAGGTTGTGAGTTCAATCCCCGGTGCGGCAAAAAAAAAAAAAAAAAAAGAGAGAGAGAAAATGGACATAGAAAAGAGAAACAAAAAGCAAAAGAGACAAACAACAACAACAAATCCAATATGATAACATTATAGGTTTATAAAATGAGGTGATTGGAATTTGACAATAGTTGTAATATTGCATATCGTTACCTTCAAAGGGGTTGTTCATATTAACAGATATAGACATGTAAAATTGATCTAATCATATGAGTATTAACTGTTCTTTTTTCAATAGCTAATGCATTTAGTAATATAGTCATTTTAACCATCCTATGTATACCTATTTATAAGTTTATGTCTTTTCCTTTTCCCTTCCTTCCTTCCTCCTTTCCCCTTAGAATGCCTCTTGTTGTCTTTAAAATAACTGCCCATATCATCAGGCTTAATATAATCAACCAAAATAGCACAGGATAAAACCAATAACAAATAAACAAAGAACACCATACGTAGTAATACAACATTGATTTCTACAATGCCTCATATTATCTTCTAAGCAGTTGCCTATATCGTCTGTTATAATACAATCAAACAAACTGAAATAGGTTAAAATCACTCAAAACAAAACAATGAAAGCAATACCGGGTTTCAAAACAAGATGATCAAGTATCAACAAACTCTACCCTAATATATTTTGTTATCTTTGAAATAGCTGTCTATGTTATCATAGATAATAAAATTAGGCAGGTCGAGATAGAATAAGATCAAACTTAACAGCTCATTGAAAACAATACTGGACTCAAATCCTGATGATGGATTATTCAATTGTCTGCCACTGTTTCTGGAGCTGTGGACTTTTTTATCTCTCTCTAAAATGTCCTTCAGTATTCTTTGTAGGGTTGGCTTGGTTGTCATAAATTCCTTTAGTTGTTCTTTGTCGTGGAAGTATCTTGTTTCTCCGTTGATTTTGAAAGATAGTTTTGCAGGGTACATCAATCTGGGTTGGAAGTTGTTTTCTTTCAGGGCTTGAAATATTTCACTCCAAGCTCTTCTTGACCTGATTGTTTGTGTTGAGAAGTCTGTCATGATTCTGGTGGGTTTTCCTTTGTAGGTTATCTGGGGTTTTTTTTCTCTAATAGCTTTTAATATTCTATTTTTGTGTTGAATTTCTGGGATCTTGATTATTATATGTCTGGGTGTAGATATATTTTGATTATGTTTAGCTGGAGTTCTATATGCTTCACTTATCTGAAAGTCACTTCATGTTCCCATGCTTGGAAAGTTTTCTGAAATTATTTCTATAAATAGACTTTTAATTTGATTTGCATTGACCCCTGCTTTTTCACCCACACCTTTTATTCTTAAGTTATATTTCTTTGGGTTGTCTTGCAGCCATTGTATTGTTACTTCCAGGTTTCTTGTTATTTTTAAGAGATCTTTCCTTTTATGATCACAAGCTGCAAACCTGTCTCAAGGTTTGAGAGTCTATCTTTAGTTTCCTTCAGGTGGTTTTGCCAACTTTCATTGGCGTTTTTGATTTCCTGGTAATTTCTTTAAATCTGTTTCATGTATTCTAAATCTTTTTTGTATTATTCATTCCAGGTTTCCCCCATTTTCCTATGCTCCATTTTTTCATCTATGTCTCCTTTAGAGATGCCTAGAAATTTTTTTATATTGTTTTTCATTTCTTCTTTTAGTTGAGTTAGTATTTCTGTTCTAATTTCTTTCATAGCCTCATGAAGTTGTTTCTTTACTTCAGTTGTCGTCAACTCAGAGACTTCAGTTGTGGGACTCCCGATCTCTTCTGCATTTGCTTCTCCTGAGTTTGTTCTGCTTGAATTGGAGGCCAGAGACTGCCTTTTGCTTCTTTGTCTTGACATATTCCTGGGTTGTTCTGGACAAGTGTGTACCAGGGATCTTGGTATAGCTCACGTTGTCTATAATTTCTCTAAAGTTAGACTGGTTCTTCTAACCAGTGCTGATTGTGGATATCTGATGCTTACCACTGGGTGCGCTGTTACAGCACTGTCTGCTGCC